>SNQJ01S0240013.1:0-10148 GCA_010110895.2 Picea sitchensis
CCTATGGCTGGTGCTAATCCCCCTCTAAATAGAATGGACACCATAGTCGCTGCCAGATATGATCCCTTAATCCTACCTCATCCTATGAATCCTCTCCCTACTGGAGATTACTTGAAGTACATGCCCAAGTTGACTGGAGAAGGAGACATAACTGCGGAAGAGCACCTGGCTGCTTTCTACAGTTATGCAGACAACCTGAACATTGAAAATGAAGATGTTTGGATGAGAGTCTTCGTCCAGAGCCTGGATGGTGAGGTGAGGAAGTGGTTTAGAGGATTGGCCCTCGGATCTATTGCTCGGATTGAAGCCCTGGATAGTGTTTTCCTGAGGCAGTGGGGAGATAGAAAGGATTTCATGTATTACATGAAAGAGTTCGGATCTTTGAAGAAGATGGAAGGAGAGTCTGTCTCTGACTTCTCCAAAAGATTCAATAAGATGTATAATAAAATTCCTGCCAAAATAAATCCCTCAGAAGCCTCGGCTAAAATTTCTTACGCTAGTGTGTTTGGTCCTGATTTCTGTCTTTTATTGAGAGAAAGAAGAGCCACCTCCTTAGCTCAAATGCAAGATGCGGCCATAGAAGTGGAATCTAATGTGTTAGCAGCTGATAGACTGAGGAACAAGGCCGACGCAAAAAGGATAAAGGGAAGATCGGAAGCCTCCACTTCTGGTCCATCGATGCCCCACCCTCAGGTGGATGAACTGACCAAGATGGTGAAGTCTCTATCTGCAAAGATGGAGAGGATTAAGGTGGGGGGGAGGCAAGCATACAAGGGCCCTCAGAACGCCAAAAACAAAGGAGGTTTCAGGAGGCCAAACAATATTACTTCCCCGACTATGCAAAGAGAGAGGGGAAGAGACAGAGAAGACCAGAAAATTCAGGCTCCTTTTCAAAACAATTTTATGGCCGAGGAGGAAGAAGGGGAAACAGGAGATATTGACCCTAAAATCCATTGCTTCGGAGACACTCCTCCTTTTCCTCATCTCACTCAATCAGCATACGATGAGTCCCTCATGGACAGTCAGCCAAATGACCTGAGTAAAGAAGACAAGACTAGTGGCAGCCAAGGCAGGTATGATCTAAGGTCTAAGAGAAAGACAATAGCACCTGATGTTCCTGAGCAGTCCACTAGAACAGAGAAATCTGCTAATGAAGTAGAGTACAGTCATAGAGGTAATAAGACCCGACACCTCTCTCCCATAGTTCATAGTCATGTTCCCAAAAGAAGACAAATCCAGAAGTTTACACCTTCTTTTAATTTCGAGCATGAAATTCAAAAAATCAGAATCCCTGTTCCCCTAACCGAATTGATTAAACATGAAGGGTTCAAGAAACGCTTTGTTGAGCTTTTACAGTCTGAGATCTCATGCCTTCCCACAGACTCCATTAATTTTCAAGATGAAAAACCTACAGTTATTCTAGGTCCTATGGTAGAAGACAGAAATGACTCATCCCCTCCCTTCTACACTTCCTTGAACATACATGACAAGGTATTGCACAACTGCTTGATGGATTTAGGGGCGTCTCACAACCTCATGCCCAAAACTGTCATGGAAGAATTAGGGCTAGAATTCACCCGAGCCTATCATGACCTATATTCCTTTGAATCCAAGAAAGTTCAATGGTTATCAAAGACCTGGTCGTGACCTTGTTTCAGTTGCCCATGAAAAGTGTGGTCATGGATATTGTAGTGGCTGATGTTCCCCCCAAGTTCGGTATGTTGTTGTCAAGATCTTGGATAAAAAGACTGGGGGGGACTTTGCAAATGGACCTCACATATGCTACTATCCCAGTATTTGGAGGAGAACATAGGAGGCTATATAGGGAAGCCTAACTGGCATATATAATCAGTGATGAAGCCAATCCTACCAATCATCCTATTTTTTCCTTGGACACTGATTTAGGTTCCAGTTTACTGCAACTCACCCATGCTCCTGAGCCTCCTCTTAAACTCAGAAAGAAGCCCACCACTCTTCGTGAATTTCCTCCCTCCATCACCCTCGTCTGGAAAATGTTTTTTGATGGAGCCTGTTCCAGGGAAGGCGTTAGTACTGGGGTGTTTTTTGTGTCACCTTCTCAGAAAACCATTTCCCTGTCATATAGGCTGGAATTTGAAACCACCAACAATGTGGCAGAGTATGAAGCTCTTGTTCTGGGTATGAGTACTGCAAAAGAAATGGGAATTAAAGAGATAGCAGTATTTGGAGATGCTGAATTGATTATCCAGCAAGTCAGAAATGCCTATCGTGCTAATAATCCTCGGCTCAGAAATTACAAAATGAGGTATGGGACCTGATTGATAGTCTCTTCTTGGATTTTAACATTTCTTTCATTCCAAGGGGGGAAAATACTTCAACCGATTCTTTAGTTGTCTCAGCTAGTTTGCTCAAAGTTCCTCTGCCGCCTATGGTCAAATCTGATGTTGAAATAAAATATAGGCCCTTTGTATCGGACAATGTCAAGCATTGGAAGGTATTCAAGGATGATCTGGAAATCGAAAAATTCCTCCAATCCGTGGATGAATTTTCTGCGTTGCACATTGATTAGGATCCTGACACAGAAGGTGACCCTCATCCTGAGGTGTTCTTAAATAAAATTGCTAACCACCAAATTATTCAGCTACCTAGCAACCACATTCCAAGGGGAATTATTCCTTTGGAAAGATTGATTGATGGGAATGATGTGGCAGTAAAGGGTAGGGTTTCAGATGGAGATGCTGACACAGCCGAGTGCAACATTGGCACACCGGAGGAGCCTAAGTTTGTCAAGCTATAAAGGAGTTTGACCGTAGAACAGAGGGCCAAATATACTGAGCTACTGAGAGAATTTGCTGATGTGTTTGCATGGACCTACGAAGACCTCAAGACGTATGACACATCTGTCATACAACACAAGATCCCACTGAAGGAAGGGGCTAAACCATTCAGGCAGAAGCTAAGATAGATAAATCCCATGTTGTTGTCTGTCATGGAGAAAGAAGTGAAGAAGTTGTTAGAGGCCCAGATCATTGTCCCCTTGAGATATTCCGAATGGGTAGCCAATTTGGTTCCAGTAAGGAAGAAAAGTGGAGAAATCAGGCTTTGTGTCGATTTCAGGAACCTGAATAGGAGCTCAAAGAAAGACAATTATCCCCTACCCAACATGGAACACATATTGCAGAGGGTAACCGGGGCATCTAGGATTTCCATGATCGATGGTTTTTCTGGCTATAATCAGATATCGGTCATGCCTGAGGACAGAGAAAAAACGGCCTTTACCACTCCTTGGGGCACATTCATGTATGCCAAAATGCCTTTTGGGTTGATGAATGCAGGAGCCACATTTCAGTGAACCATGGACATAGCTTTTATCGAGGAGAAAGATCAGTTTGTGGTAATCTATCTAGATGACATCACAGTCTTCTCGAGGTCAGATAAAGAGCACTGCTTTCACCTGAGGAGAGTTTTCTTGAAGTGTCGAAGGTTTGGCCTCTCCCTAAACCCCAAGAAATCTTTGTTTGCTATGGAGGAGGGGAAGTTGTTAGGCCATATAGTATCAGCAGAAGGAGTGAGGATTGATCCTAGCAGAGTGGAGGCAATTTGGACCCTGTCACTTCCCAGATCTAAGAAGGAAGTTCAGGCCTTTTTGGGGAAGATTAATTTTCTGAGGAGATTCGTCTCGAATTTCGCTGAGCTAGTCAAGCACATCATAGCCATGCTCAAGAAAGGAAATGAAGTGAAATGGACAGCTGAACCCAGGGAATCTTTTGTCCAAATAAAGAGGGCATTGACTGAGGCACCTGTGCTGATCAGTCCTGACTATTCCAAAGATTTCCTAATCTTCTCTTTCGCTTCTTTTGATACGGTAGCAGCGGTCTTGTTGCAGAAAAATGAGGAAGGGCGAGAGCAACGCATCGCCTTCTTCAGCAAAGCATTAAGATATGCAGAGGTCAGGTATGAAATCATGGAGAAACGGCCCTATGCCTTAGTGAAATCTCTCAAAGCTTTCAGAGTCTATGTCTTGCACTCAAAAGTGACCGCATACGTTCCTTCAGCCTCTGTGAAGGACATCCTTATCTAGCCCAACATTGACAGGAAGAGAAGTAAATGGATAGCCAAGATTCTGGAGTTTGACTTGGAAATAAGGCCTACCAAATTGATCAAAGGTAAAGGCTTAGCCAGTTGTTGGTTGAAGCCAATTACCAAGCTTTGGGGGTAAATTTCATGCACGAATACTCAGGAAATCAGCAGGGTCAGCTGTCTGAAATAAACCCTCAAAGGGAGCCCCCATTGGCTCGATGTCCCTGGTATAAGGATGTCATATACTTTCTGCAAGAGTTGCGGCCTCCAGATGGCTTGCAAAGAAACAAATCAAGAGCTCTGAAAGTCAAGGCAGTCAGATACTACCTTTTCGATCAAGTTTTATATTGGAAAGACCCCCTGGGGGTGCTTTTAAAATGCATGGATCCAAAAGAGGCCGACAGGATCATGGTTGAATTTCACAGCGGCCTATGTGGAGGGCACCATTTATGGAAGACCACAGCCCACAAAATTTTCAGAGCTGGGTACTATTGGCCCACCTTGTTCGCTGATGTCCATAGAGGAGTTAGAGCCTGTATCCCCTGCCAAAGATTTTCAGGAAAGCAACAGCTCAAGTCCCTGCCTTTAAAGCCTGTAGTTGTTTCGGGACCTTTTCAGCAATGGGGCCTAGATTTTATTGGAGAAATCCACCCTGCTTCTAGCGAGCAGCACAGATGGATCCTGACTGCCACGGATTTCTTTACTAAATGGATTGAAGCTATCCCCACCAGGAGTACTTCCCACAAGGTAATCATTGGATTCATGGAAGACCTCATCGTAAGGTTCGGCTACCCGAGAAAGATTGTTACTGATAACGTAGCCTCTTTCAAGGCTAAGCCGTTAGTCAAGTTCTGTGAACAATTTGGGATCAAATTGATTCACTCCACCCCATACTATCCCCAGGGCAATGGTTTAGCAGAATCCTCCAACAAAAGCCTAATAAGGATCATCAAAATATTACTGGAGGACAACAAAAGGGCATGGAACTCGAAGCTGAAATTCGCTCTATGGGCCAATCGGGTGATCACAAAGAGATCTATAGGCATCTCCCCTTTCCAGTTAGTTTACGGAGCAGAAGCTGTCCTCCCTTCTCAGTTGGCTATTCCCGTAGCGAAATTCTTCCAGGATTACCAAGAAGAGCCTAATGACATGATCAGAAGGATTCATCAACTGGTAGAAGTCCAGCAGGCCAGAGAGCAGGTAATGATCAGAATTCAGGACCATTAGCATATGACTAAGCAAGTATTCGATATGAAGGCCAAGAAGGAGGGGTTCCAGATAGGAGACCTAGTGCTGAAATGGGATGCTCCTAAGCAAGATAACGGCAAACACGGCAAATTTGAAGCCCTGTGGATCGGTCCTTTCAAAATCTCTGAGGTTTTCTCAAATAACACGTACAGGTTGCAAGATTTGGAGGGTGAAGAAGTTTTCAACATCCCAGTGAATGGCCATTTTCTTAAAAAATGTTTTGTCTGAGCCTTCGGTGGCTCCTGTGTTTTGTAAATATTGTCCTTTTCGTTCTTTGTTTTTACTTTTATTGTTTCGTCTTAGTAAATGACTCCATAGCCCAACAGCAAGGCACTGAAACTGCAAAATGAATCCTTAGAGCATCAAAGGGACGACTCTATCCCCCATGGAGCCTAATGTTAGTAACATTTCTTGTCCTGGGCATAGGAGTATTCAACTCTGCAAGTCGCAGGAGAAGCGCCCGAGCGCAGCACGGAAAAATCTCGTTTCAAGCTTCCAAGCGAGTAAGCGAGAGAAATTATATTGTCGACGATCCAGATCCATCCCTAAGAGCAGATCGACGGATGGTAGGAAATCACGGTTAGAGGAGTTGCGCCGAGATTAGCGCAATGGATAGCGCCCATATTATGTGCAGGAATGGATGGCAGTCGTCCATCCCAAAGGACGCGTGGTGCAAGATCTAGTCACGTTGGCTTTTCGGCAGTCGCAAGTTCAAAGGGTGAAGGTTTTATGTCTTTGTACATCTCAAAACCCCGAACCCCGAAGCGCCGAAAGCGCCCGAAGTCGGGCCCACAGTATTGAGGAGCAGTCTCAACCGTCCATCTAAAGGGGACACCTGGTGCGCGATTAGGCTCCCTGCCTTTTCGCCCATCGCGATTTCGAAACACAAAGAGCAGCCCCCTCATATCCCCGATGCATGAAGTGACGAGAGCGCCCAGGACCTCGGGCCCACAGCATCGTCGGGTGAGTTTAGGATCGTCAGATTTGAGAAGGGCGTGTGGCGCCCAATTGAGCCATCTCGATGTCTTTCCCATCGTGACTATGATAAACAAGGATCAACTCCTTCCTATTCGCGAACGCCGAAAGCGCCCGCGAGAATAAACAAAGGGTCATAGCCCGTGGTCACTTGGGAAATAAGAAGAGATGTGCAAAGGGGGCCAAAAGCATTGGGTCTAGTCGCCGAAAGGTTCATCGCGATCTCCAGGTGCCATTTGATTCGACCTCAAGCCTTGTTTTCGCTTGAAGTAAATGAAGGTGAGAAGAGGTGGTTGAAACCTCTCCTCATACATTAAGTGTAGGGTATGGGGAGTCTGGAAAGCGGTCTGCTCGAGAGGGTCCTGTGTATCAATTTTTCCAAAGAATCCACGCTGGGTCCTCGACTAGCCAGGGGATGTCTGCACACGCTAACTCGACATTTACTGGCTCAGCTACTCCCCTTGCAGGAGCCATGCGCAGTTAAGGTGGCGTCTGACAAAGAATATTCATCCGAATTTGGTTGAAGGGACAACAAGCCTCGGGTGACTGAGTACGCCTCTGTGAGGCGAACTTTTCTGAGTATATAGACTCAGTCTTTGTATTTTGTAATCTATCGATGGTAGAGTGAAGCTCCCGATTGTAAAGTTTTAGCAACACTCTAGTTCTCTGGTTATGCATCTGTATGCGAGATTTCTTGTTTTATGACAGACAGTCTTTCTTACTCCATCTAATTTTCATCATATGCTAAGAGAGTTCGTGAACGACTGATTCGTGTGAATTATTGCAATCATGTTACGATAAAGGATTTATTGTTGCATTGTTGTATTCTCCGGTGTTTTGCATTTGAATGTAAGAAGATCTTGCATTTAGATGCCTTCTCCTACAGTCTGTTAGAAACATGATGTTTACGACAAACCTTTGCATCTCTCTGATACAAGTCTTCCTCCTACTCACCCCTACTACAACTCACTGTCTGAAATTTGATCAAGACCTCCCCTGCCCACGCCTACCTGACCTAGTTTTGGAGTTAGAACCACATCGTTTGAGTTAACTTCCATTCGATCACCCCATTAAACAAAACGTGGCAATAAACTGATGGGCGTTGGGCTCTGCTCCTGCTGCAATCCAGGGGTGACTTCTGACACTAACAGCAGCAACAAGGGCACACTTATTCAGGGTGAGGGCACAACTTCTGAGGAGGTTTAGTGAGTCAACTTGTCCCATCCAAGGAGAATTCCCTTATGACCTAGTTGAGAGGAAGGCAAGGAGCATCTATTGCTCGATTTCTCATCAGATTCTGACAAAGAAATCATCTGGGGCACATTTTCCATTCGTTGAGGGTGCGACAGTTGGGGAAATCCTTCTAACCCATTTCACAGTATCCTAGGGCACTCAGTTTGAGACCCTTATCAGTCGACTCCGACGGGGGAATCACTAGGGCGCAATTTCTAGCAAAAAAGGTGGTGCATTTCCCTAGGGGGATCCATCCGGGGTCCAGACATATTAGCAGAGGGTCGGTCAGTCACCAAGACTAAGAGAGAGAACATGGCGCATTGTTTGGGAAAGTTTCCAGGAAGATCTGAGGGGTTTAGCCACCACGGTGAACTTTCCAAACTTCCAGCAGTTGTCGTGTGAGTTGTCATAGTTTGCAACAGATCTTACATCTTGTCCATTTATCCCGCATCCGTCTTCTAGTATCGACTATTATTGATTTATTTTTCTTATTGTATTTCAGGTAAGATCTTTTTGTCACTACTTTAGTCAAGTGATTTATTTATTCAGCCGCATTCGACATTGTACTTCGCAGAGATATCATAATATATGGTTTGCAGTGTTTTGTCTCATTTACTATCTGTATGCTCATTTATATGTTGTAAACAATTAATTATCAACACACACATGCGAAAAACACCAAGAATGTAAAAACAATCAGCTGAAACGCATCCAAAAACCCCCAGTCTATTAGATTAGAGAGTAGGCATATCAGATTAGCAGCGTTTCCTAGTCTAGCCGGATCTAGGATATTACAGTGGTATCAGAGCTTTCTTCCTTCCAGCCTGTGAAGAAAGTTCTTCCCATGACCCCATGATTCTGGGAACAAGTGAAGAATACCCAGAGGGCCGAGAAAATATTGGGGACGAGTACAGTCAGTACCGCAGAGGTCATAGCAGAGACTGGAAAGACGGGAATAGAAGGGACTACACTCCCTTCCACACTCAGTCTGATATAGAGCCAGAGTTAGAGGACAAAGAGCATATCAGCTCTTAAACATAGGCAGAGATAGAGAGGAGTATGGGTGATAGACGAGAGACTCCAGATGGTAGGGGGAAAGGCCCCGAGACACATCTGGACAGTACGCAAGACATATTGAATGACCTAGCCAGAGGACAGTGGGACATGATGAACATTATAGTACATATGGACATCAGTACACAAATGATTCATCATAGCGTGAGAAATATAGGTGCCAATGCCACAGGAGGAGTGAGTGGTTCAGGAGGACACCAGGGAGGTGGGGCCAGTGGCTCCAGTGGATCTCAGGGAGGAGCGAGTGAAAACCCTTCACCTATCCGAGCCTATACATCATCTGGGAGGATTCCCCGACCTTGGGACATCGAGGGCATGCAGGAGGACAGCCAAGTCAAGGACAGGAAGTGTCACAGGATCCATTCAGAGAGTACAAAAGAGACAACTTGGCACAAGGATCGGAGTTTCATGCAGACATGAGTTTGCTAGACTATTGTTTGATCAGGTATCGGAACAGACCTCGAGAGGCACAGAGGGGCAATGGAAAAACTCAAAAACATGGATTTCAACAAGAAAGTGGGGAATTTGAAAATTCCTACTTTCGACGGATCATCACGATGCTCAGCTCAGGCATGGGTACAGAAGCTTCACACATGTTTCAAGCGTAACCCGATGACAAAGTCAAAAGCCATCAGCTTCTCCACCTTGCACTTGGATGGGGAGGCCCATGAGTGGTGGTACCATGGGTTGATGACCTTGGGTCATATCCACATTACTTCATACTTGGAGTTCACTGAGAGGTTGATGGAGAGGTTTGATAGGAGAGATCCAGAGCTCCATTTCAGGGACCTTACACAGTTGATACAGACAGGATCAGTCGAGGCCTTCATCACAAAGTTCTAGTGGAACGAAGTAGTTGTATATGATATATCGAAGCACAGATTGGTGATGTTGTTCACTGAGGCATTGATGGAGCCATTGAGGGGTTGGGTTAAGGCTTTCAAGCCTCACACCCTATAAGAGGCCATTGTGCGCACGAGAGACATGGGGGACTTAGCACTGAAACCCAAAACCGTTACCAAACCCTTTGTACCAAAGAGAGATGAGGATCAGAAAAATCCTCAAAGGGAATGGAAGGGTAAGCCCAAGTTGGATGATGAAACCAAACGACAGTTGATGAGGAAGAAGTTATTCTTCTCTTGCAGAGACCCTTGGGTTCCAGGCCACAAGTGCATGGGTAAGGGAGAGATACATTATATTTAGGTGGCATCAGACAATGTGGATAGTGAGGAGGAGGAGAAGGACAACGGATCCACTAGGTCAAAGGAGGAGCCATCAAAGGCAGAGGAGCAGCCTCCACGAAGACCACCAATACCGGCAGGGACCCACCCACCGCTAGCACCACAGCCTCCTGAGCAGGCTAATGTACGAAAACCAATAAAGGGAGGAGTCATAGCGACCCTTTCTGGTGTTCCTAGGTATGACACCCTATGGATCAGAGGGACTATTCAGGGACAGTAGGCAATCACCCTAATTGATGGTGGGGCCACCCACAACTTCATCGATGCTTCATTGGTATCGAGGCGGGTACTTCAAACAAAGGAGTTTGAGGGATTCGA
>SNQJ01S0240014.1:2281-13569 GCA_010110895.2 Picea sitchensis
AGGGGGAGATGGAGGGAGAGTGGAGGGGAGGGATGGAGAGATAATTAGAGGGTGGGAGGGGGAACAAGGTGGAAATAAAGAAAAATATAGTAAGTGGGGTAGAGAGAGGGGGAAGATGGAGGGAGAATGGGGGAGAGAGAGAGGGGGGAAGAGGGAGACATGGAGAGATGGGGAAGAGAAAGAGGGAGAGAGGAGGAAAGAGTGAGTTAGATAGAGGGAGAAAGTGGTTAGAGAGAGAGAGAGAGGAAGATAGAGGGAGGGAGGGAGATATCAGAAGAGTTGGAGAGAGAGAGAGAGAGAGAGAGAGAGAGAGAGAGAGAGAGATGTTGTGTTAGTAAGAATGCACATGCATTCCTAAGAATGCACATGATCCCTAGGAATGTATGCACATTCCTAATAATACACGTTCATTCCTAAAAGATGTGCACATTCCTAAAGCATGCATGCATTCTTTTCATTTCAATTTTTTTTTAGCAAGAGTGACAACTCTAGTGTAAGTTTTTTTTTGAGTTGGTTACTTCAGATTTAGGTTTGGGATGACACAACTGGTGGTTTGGTTTCTAAATATATTAAAACTTCCATTTTTATGAATACCTCTCAATATATCTATTTTTGATGTCATTTTTCAATAGTATACACAAATTCGTCTACTATATATATTCCAAATGTATAATTTAAAAAACATACTAATATTGTTTACTATTTTTAATATATTTATGTCTTGACATAAATCATAATCCTAAAATACATACCTCTTTTATTTATGCTATAACTTTTTATTTATTTATGCTATACCTCTTATATGCTGCACTAAAAGATACTAATATTTACAATATGGAAAAAAAGTTGATAATTTTAAGACCCTCTTAACCTATGGTAACACAATGTGTTGTAATTTCAAGGATATAATGACTTTCATAATTTAAAAGATATATAATATTAATATTATAAATTTTAGTGGTCTACAGGGCAACTTGTCATTAAACAATTGTTGAGCCATTAAGGAAGATGGAGGAATTTGTTATTTATACTAGAAGTTGTAGTTGTTGGAATACAAGGCGAAGAAACTAAAACTATGTGTCTTAGGTTGTTCTTTATCCTTTTGTTTCTTCTTCCATTTTCCGAATCTTTTCTCCAAGTGTGCAGTAATATCTAATTTACCCTCTACCTTCTATACATACTAAATTCTCATTATCAAATTCCCAAATGTTATTGTAATTTGTAAATAAGTTAATAATAAGTTAATCTCATACACACTAGAATAAAATAACCTATTTCTTGCTCATACCATTCTTGCAATGCTCAATAATGGTTTAAGAAAATATATAATTTTGCAGTTTGATTTTATAGTTTAAGGAAATATATAATTTTGCAGTTTGATTTTACTCTAGTGTATGAGATCTTGAATATCAAATTCCGGAATAGAGTGTATTTGTATACAAACTCTTTAAGACATGATAAAATAGGTCTACCAAAATAACAACATTCATTAATATTCTTTCTAGATAAATCCCACTCTATCATCACATCATTGGTGAGTTATCTTGGCGATGGTTCAAAGCATGCAATTGAGAGTGTTAGCATTAGTTATTTGTTTTAGTACTTGTATCTTCATTATGCTAATATAAGTGTACCTTTTAGTTAAAATATTGTGCATTGTAGATTTAAAAATAAAACTCGTGTTTTTTTTAATGAGTAGTTTTTAGGGTTGTTTGGTTTTTGGTATGTTAAGAATTTACAAGTTAAGAAAGAATTAAAAAAAACATATTTCGAATTGTGATAAATCTCTTTTTATAATGTATTTTTCAGATCTGATTTGTGAAGGGGATTGAGCCATTAGGAATGTGAATAAGAAGATATGGAGAACATCAAGTATTGATGTGAAATTTCTTGAGAAGTAGATCTGGGAAGTGAAATATATAGATTTGTACTAAGCACAAATAAATTTATTTCAAGTAGTTTTTTAGTTGCATGGTTGAAATTTTAATTCAAGAAAGAACTTAATTTATCTTTTCTTAGAATTATTACTCATGTCACTACCGTTGTTGATTACGTCATTTTCTGTTTGCTCCATTTTTATTCTCATGGGAAGCACATCGAGGGAACCTCGATTATGGATTTGTATTAAGCACAAATTCTTGAAATTTCCACACTTCAAGGACTGATAGTTTTTTTTAAGTATCTTTCTTAGTTGGGTGGTTGAAATTTTCATCCAAGTAAGAATTTTTTTTTTTTTTTTAGACTTGTTACTTTTGTCACTAAACTCATTGACTAGGTCATTTTTTATTTTCCCCATTTCTATTATCAAATATATATATAATGGCTTTGCTGAATATATAACATGGAAAGCTATGTCCATCTTAACATGTGTTGAGATAGTAATCTTAAGTTGCCTTGATTTTTCCTGAAATGGTGAAATGATGGCAACATCTTGGAGATAACGTATCAAATATTCTTGAATGAATTTCGTGTCCGGACATATGTTGAACTTCCTTTGCATCCCAAAAGAATGGGAACAATTCTTTCATCTACCTATAACTTGGTTGTGGCTTAGAATATTTCCATTTTTTTCCATTCACTTAGTTATTGTTTCACGTGTCCAAGCATTTCCAAAGAAACGTATATCATTTCCTTGAAATAATGTAACTTGCAAGTCTTCTTCGAAGTGTGTTAAAGAATCATATGAGTACATTACTATAAATGCAACAAGGTTTATAAATTAATGTTTTTTGTTATCATATGATCATTTTATCAATAGAAATATCTCCTCCAACATAGTTTTCTTTGCTGTCACTATATCCTTTAAAATATTGTATATTTTTTTCTACATGTGTTTCCATCTTTTTAGGAAAATGACTATTATTAAAGGCTAAGGACTTAACCTACATAACCCCTCAGGTGGGTAGAATAATATATTTGCATGTAATAAAGGTCAATATTAATAAGGCCTAACAATAAGGAGGAATAAGTCAATTGTAAGAAGACATAATATAAGCTTCTTCTTCTAGAAGAATCTTCCTCTAGATTGTTCTTTTGGATAGATAGATTTAGTATAAATAAGAGTAGAGGGCATGATAAGTTGTCTTGGAAAATTATTTTTATAGAGCTCTGCTCTGCTAGAGGTTTCCCCCTCAAAGAGGCAAGTGAAAATTGTTTCCTATCAATAAAGGTATAATTCTGGTGTTGTGGTTCCATATAATTTGTTGTTTTGTTGTTATTTCTGCAATATTTCAGTATTATGTTGCTATCTTAGTGTTATTATGGGAAGTATTTCTCTATTCTGCTAATATAATAGATATGGCACTTTACAAGTGGTATCAGATCACTTTCCTCGACAGAAAATTCTAGGTTATTTTTTTTTTCAGGGTAGAGACATATTCCGATGTCTTAAAGCTACAAAGATCTATTGTTATGTGCATACACCTACGGTCACAAAGTCATACACGCAGGAAATACAAGTAGTACTTAAGCCCAAATCTATTGGCCACCCTTGTAACCCTTATTTGTACCCCTTTGAGTGGTAGCACATCAAACAAAACCTACATACAGATCATCCTAGATCTCCTAAAGCCCTCCATAGATAAATCGATCGATCGTCTGACTGCTATAGTTCCACTTAGAAAAACACTCAAGAAGATACTCTCAAGTACCTGGGTAGTCAGGTAGTACGAACAAGGGCATGATCTAGCTTCCTTAGTTGGTTCCTTGAGATATTGGGCCAAGTACTATTGTTGGACCCCTCACATATATCAGAGAGCTATAGCACAGGGAAAACCCTTGTCTATAGAACCCTTGAATACCATAACCCTTGGAACGGAAACAAAAACAAAACAAACAAGATCTATTTCCACACAATTGTTCCTCCTGCATTCGAGTTGCAAAATTACTACACATTTATTCCTGTTAAGAATTTGGGCATTTCATCACTGCAGTATTCTTCAGAGCGGAGTATAACTCCGCAGGAGTAAAAAAAATATTATATTGGTCTCGTTGGCACACTTATTTGGGACCTATTCCATTGGACTCCCCTTTTCTCCCTAATCGCAGTCATACCTTTCATTTTTAACATTTTTTTCCACCAGACCCGAGCCCTTCTCAGCTTCCCCATTTTTCCACCTATTCCATTATATTTCCCTTATCATCATGGTACCTATCACTTATAAGTCATTTTTGTGGTCCCACCCACTCATTTTTCCTTACCTGCACTTCCCCTCTCCAAATGGCCACCACTCGCAACCAAGACCTCAAGCTTCCATCAATCAAGTGACCTCTTAAATTGCATCTACCAATTCCCACCTTGCACAATTAGAAACCCACGTCGAGCAAAAATTTGACACCATGGACGCCAAATTCATGAACCAATTTAACACCCTCCAATCTACTCTCAACCAGTTGTTGAACCGCCCTTCAGGTCCTTCCTCCTTGGACCAACCTGATGCTGTTGAATCCTTTCATTCTCTGCATTTTGAATCCAACTCTTTTTAGTGTGACCCTCGTCTTCCCCATGTCGAGGTCAATAAATTTGATGGCTCTGATCCTACGAGTTGGGTCACTCAAATGGAGCATTGTTTTTCTCTGCATGGTATGCATGGTATTATTGATGAATTTTCCAAACTTCACTATGTTATCCTCTATCTAGATCCTAAACGATGGAAATGGTGGAAATGACGTAAAATTTCACGTCAAGGGTATTTCCTGGACCCAATTTGTTGCTGAGATCTATGATCTCTTTGACATTGATACCCACTATCTCGGTCATTTGACCAAGTTGAAACTGTTAGGAAAAATGGAATACTTTATATCTTATTTTGATCATTTGGCCTTTCGCACCGAGGGTGTGTCAGATGATAATACCCATGAATGTTTCATCAGTGGCCTAAAGGATGAAATATGATCCCAGGTTCTCATGTCCCACTTTCAGAGTTGGTTAGAAGCTACTAAACGTGCTAAAGAATCCCAATAAGTTGTTTTTTCCCAGAAAAAAAAAACCCTCTTTTGTTCCTCTCCCTCTCCCCACTAATACTATCCCCCCTATCACTCCCCTAAAGGTCCATAAATTAAGTCTAGATGAAATGGATGAATTTCAATTGAAGGGTATTTTCTATAATTGTGATGAAAAATATTTTCTAGGGAACAAGTGTCAGGTACAAAAAAAATTTATGGCCATTTTCGAAGATGTTCTTGAAGAATATGTGACAGTTCAAATTGTTGAAGAGCCCTCCCTTTCCAATGCTACCCTGGAGTCGGATGACCCACCTAAATTTGAACCACTTATTTCCACACATGATCTCACTGGTTTCTCTTCTCCCCAAACCCTAAAGCTCATTGGTTATATTAATAATAGGAAGGTCATCATCCTTGTTGACAGTAGTAGAACCCACAATTTTATTCATCATCACATTGCCCATGAAACCAATTGATATATTCATGTTGTCAATAATTTTTAAATCATGATATCCAATGGTGGGTCCATGAAATGTGGTGGGCGTTGCGAAAATGTACGTCTTCAAATTGGACATTACCACCTGAAATCTCATATGTTTTCCATCGAAATGGTCGGGTGTGACATTGTGTTGGATGTTGAATGGTTACGTACTTTGGGTCCCATTCTTATGGATTTTAAGGAATTGACCATGCAATTCCAACATGAGGGAAAAAGGTATCACTTCCAAGGTCTCACAGATGGTTCTCCTAAGATCACCAGTTCCCATCGCATGGAAAAAATCATCAAGAAATTCCACTCTGGTATTATTTCTCAACTCCATTCTATTCACGCGGTTGAGACACCCTCTGTTCATCCTGACCTCAAAGCTATTATCTCCAAAAACCAAGCTATTTTTTTCACTCCTCAGGGATTTCCACCTTCTCATTGTGTTCATTAGGATTCCATACCTGTTGTTTCATGAATTCTTCCTCCCAATTTTCTCCCTTATCATCATCCCTTTTCCCAAAATAATGAAATTGAGAAAATCATGAAGGAATTTCTCCAAGCAGGTGTTATCAACCCCAGTACCAACCTTTATTCTTCTCCTGTGGTCATGGTACTTAAGAAAGAAGGTATAGGGCACATGTTTCTTGACTTTTGTTCCCTCAATAAAATGACCATCAAGGACAAGTTTCCCATTCATGTCATTGATGATCTCTTGGATGAGTTGAGTGGTGCTTAGTATTTCACCAAACTTGATCTGTGTTCAGGATATCACTAGATCCGTATGCAAGATGTTGACATCCCCAAGACTGCTTCTCGAACTCATGAGGGTCACTATGAGTTCTTTTTCATTTCATTTGTCACGTGTAATTCCCCCTCCACCTTCCAAAGCCTCATGAATCATGTATTCCATCCTTTTCTTTGTTATTTTGTCTTAGTTTTCTTTGATGATATTCTCATCTACAGTAAAACTTGGAAATCCCATCTTGCCCACGTGGATCAAGTTCTTCATCTACTCTCTCAGCATCAATTTTTTCTCAAACACTCTAAATGTGCCTTTGGTTCCTTGGAAGTTGAGTACTTGGGTCATATTGTTGGCAAGGTTGGTGTTCGGGTGGATCCTGAGAAGATTGAAGCCATGTAGGATTTGCCTCACCTCAAGACTATCAAAATCTTGCGTGGTTTTTTGGGTTTAACTAGATATTATCATAAGTTTGTTTAGAATTATGGAAATATTGTGGTGCCTCTCACTACTCTACTTAAAAATAATTCTTTCACTTGGACTCTCGTAGCTGATCAAGCCTTTCAAGCATTGAAGGAGGCTATCTGCGCTACTTCGGTCTTGGCCCTTCTCGATTTCACAAATACCTTTGTCCTGGAATGTGATGCCTTTGGGAAAGGAATTGGAGCAGTCTTTATGCAAGAGGGAAGACCTTTGGCCTTTACCAACAAAAAATTGTCAGACCTCCATTTGGGCCAATCAATCTATGAAGAGGAAATGTTGGCTATTATGCATGCAGTAGATCTCTAAATCCCTTATCTCTTGGGACAACGCTTCCAAATTAAGACAATTCAACAAAGCCTCAAGTATTTTATAGAGAAATGACCTTCCTATCTAGAGAAACAAAAATGGGTAACTAATCTCTTTGGATATGATTATGATATCATTTACAAGAAAGGAAAAGAAAATGTGGTTGTTGACACTCTTTCTTGAAAATATGAAGATGAAGGGTCCCTTTTCTCACTATTTTTCATTGTCCCGNTAATCTCTTTGGATATGATTATGATATCATTTACAAGAAAGGAAAAGAAAATGTGGTTGTTGACACTCTTTCTTGAAAATATGAAGATGAAGGGTCCCTTTTCTCACTATTTTTCATTGTCCCGTATTGGCTCCAAGCTGTTCATTGGGAATGGCTACAAGATCCTAAAATTTCGCACATGATCCAACAGTTGCAAGAAAATTCTCCATTTTCCCCAGGCTACTCTTGGCACAATGATGATCTTAGCTACAAAGGTCGTTTGTATTTAAGTAAACAGTCACAACTTAAATCCACGGTGCTTTATGATCTTCATGCTACTCCCACAACTGGGCACTCAGGGTTTACTAAAACCTATGATAGGGTCAAACCTTTTTTTTTCTGGGATGGTATGAAAAAGGACGTTCACACTTTTGTGGTCGAATGTGATGTTTGTCAACGTAACAAGAGAGAAACAATCAAAGCCCCTGTCACACTTCAACCTCTTTCGATTCCACCCACTATTTGGATGGACATTTCTATGGATTTCATTGTGGGATTACATAAACCAGGAAAT
Organism: Picea sitchensis; assembly: GCA_010110895.2. Classification (NCBI taxonomy): domain Eukaryota; kingdom Viridiplantae; phylum Streptophyta; class Pinopsida; order Pinales; family Pinaceae; genus Picea; species Picea sitchensis. The sequence goes on from SNQJ01S0240014.1 coordinate 10,026, forward strand.
AAGTCAGTCATCATGGTGGTAGTTGATCGTCTTTCCAAGTATGATGATTTTTGTTCTCTGCAACATTCATTTATTGCATCCATTGTGGCTCAACTTTTCATGGATCATGTCTTCAAGCTTCATGGCATGCCTCATTATATTGTTTCTGATTGATACCCCACTTTCACCAACAATTTTTGGCAATAATTGTTCAGGCTATAGGGCACCCAATTGCATCTCAGCACAACCTATCAGCCCCAGACTGATGGTCAAACTGAAGTTATCAACAAGTGTTTGGAGACTTGTTTGAGTTGTTTTTCCTCTGAAAGGAAAAATCGATGGGCTCAATGGTTACCATTAGTTGAATGGTGGTACAACACTTCTTACCATACAACTACTCACATGACCCCTTTTGAAGCAATATATGGACAAAATCCACCTTCCATTCTCTCCTACATGTTAGGTCTCTCAAAGGTTCAGGCAGTTGACCAAACACTTATAGTTCAAGAGGCTATTCTTCTTACCCTCAAAGATAATTTGGTTATGGCTCAGAATCACATGAAGAAAAAATTTGATCAAGGTCTCTTAGAACGTCAATTTTTTGAAGGTGACCATGTATTTCTTCGCCCGCAACTTTATAAACAAACTTCACTCAAGGATGAACATTATCAGAAACTGACGCCCAAATTTGATGGTCCTTACACAGTTCTCAAGCACGTGGAACATGTGGCCTATAATTTAGCTTTACCTAGTTCTTCCAAGATCCATCTTTTTTTTCATGTCTCCTTCTTAAAAAAGGTGATTGGAACTAAGTGCCAAAATCAAACCAACTTTCCTGAATTGGCTGAAGAAGGACCCATTTGGTTGTAGCCACAAGCCATTTTGGACCAATGTGAGCATCATCTTCGTTAGTGTACCATCAAGGGAGTATTAGTTCATTGAAAAGATACAACTCCAGTTAATGCCACCTAGGAGCTAGCTAGCATTCTACAACAATTTCATCATCTCAAGCCTTGAGGACAAGGTTGATTTTAAGGGGGAGGGTATGTTAGGGACCTAACCTACCTAACCCATCAAGTGGGTATAATAATATATTTCCATGTAATAAAGGTCAATATTAATAAGGCCTAGCAATAAGGAGGAATAAGTCAATTGTAAGAAGACATAATAGAAGCTTTCACTTCTAGAATGATCTTCCTCTAGATTGTTCTTTTAGATAGATAGATTTAGTATAAATAAGAGTAGAGGGCATGAGAAGTTTTGTCTTCGAAAATTGTTGTAATGGAGCTCATATAATTTTGGTGTTGTGGTTCCATATAATTTTTTATTCCTTTGTTATCTCTGCAATATTTCAGTATTTTGTTGTTATCTCAGTGTTATTCTCAGTATTATTTATCTATTATGCTAATATAATAGATCCAGTACCTTACATTCTGTAAACTTGATACATCCTTGCTACTTAAAATAAACTATGGCACACTAAAGTTGGCTAATTTCAACATCCCTAATCCTAGAATTTTTTTTCCTTTGTGAGGCATATGAAAAGGAATATTTAACTATATTTTTTGTCTCATTTACCACACTAGCACATATTGTAAAAAATTTTATGTTCTATTTGCGATGCTATGGACAAAATTGGCCATACTATTGAAAAATAGAGGAAATTTTAATTATTTTTTCCAGATTTCTCGATAATGTCGCAAGTGCAACGTCATACAAACATATGTCTCTATTGTGATGAAGATGTCTCTATTGAGAAACCATTGGAATGCCGTCTCTCTTCCCACGTTTGTAAAATAGTTGTTGCAGTTGCAACATTATGGAAACTAGGTTTTCCCCGCAGTTGCGATGACATTTGACAAATTTGAGACACCCATTATGATCTAAAAATGAAGAAGACTTGTATTCTTGAAAATATTTGCAAGTTAAATTTATGTGTTAAAATGCAAATGGATCAACTTTGCAACAAAACTTTAATAGAATTTACTCATTCAAGATGCATATAAACAACAACATAAATGGTGAATATAAAACACATAACACAACAAATGATAAAGGAGTTCACCCCTCTCTTGCTACATCTCTTGGTCCAGCTTCCAATGGATATTTTGTATTATTTGCTCAAAGTTCTCAAAAATGTTCTTTACAATGCTCAAAATTCCAAATAGACTGCTCCAATGGCTTCAGAACATGCAAAAACCCCTAGCCGGGCTTTTTCAGCACCTCGTTTGGCCAAAAATTGAACAAGATAGGCTTCCTGGAAGTCCCCCTTCAAACTTGTTGTCTTTGCATCTACAAATTGCACCCCTTGTTGGCTCAACCTATCCCACACGCATATTTAAGAGTTAAAACTTAGCACCAAATGCAACCACGCAAACCGTGCAAACTATAGGACGGTTAGGGGCGCACCTAGCCCCTAACCGCCAAGGTCGTGGTCGTATGACCCACATGACCACGCGCAAACTCAAACGGGGCTAAAACTTTAAGAGCAAGTAAAGTCGTGACAAGTGGCGGGCATTTGTATAACCATTGAACCGAATTTAAATCCAAACCAAAATTCATACCCCCGCGCACACATATTGTAATACATATGGTCATATTGCAATAATGTATGCGATTGGGGGCTGGGGCTAAGCCCCAGCCCAAACCCCGGCGCCAATACATAACAAACTCAAACTTAAATAAATGTGAAACCATATATATAACAAGGAATATGGTTTGGCGCGTTGGAAATGAAAACTTTGCAAAGGTTATACACATGGGTGGAGGTCATGGGGTCGAACCTGGTGGAATCCAATAAATTTTATACAAGCAACCAATAACAGGGTGCCATGTGGCAGCCCATGACTGGGCCATGTCGGACCGTACATCCAACCAAATACTGCCACATGTCACAATGTCATTCGTCCACATCTGCCAATTGTCTACCACTCAGCTCTGCCATGTTTCGTACAGACTGCCACGTCAACAGCCGTACGGACTGTACAATCAACATCCCTTTTTTGCCCGTTTGTCATTTTGAATAGAACGCGATATCTCTCGCTCTCGAAGTCCGTTTGAACCCAAATAAGTTGTGTTGGGTTTTTAATGACAAGGCCTACGCTCGTGTTCAATTTGAAGCGATTCCAAGCACTTTGAATTTTGATCAAAATTTGATCCCCTGGATCACACCTCCCCATTGGAAAGCTTTTGGACCTCCAAAAGACTATTTTTAGTCTACCTGAAGATGAGGGTATAGCTCCCTCACCTTTCCAACCTCAATCCACTTGGTTTTTCTTGGATTTGTACCTTTAAGACCAACTCGAAGATACTCCACATTTCCCCATTTTGAAGTTTGCATTCTCCTGTCAAGGATTGTGTCTTCATGCAGTTCTGTAAGATATTCTGGGGAAAAATCATCTATATAAGGAATCTGAACATGATCTCCTTGATCATCAATCAAAGGAGGCTCATACAATTTCAAATTCTCAACATTAACAACTGCATACATTTTCATATAAGGAGGCAAATCTAAATGAAAGGCATTGTTACCAATCTTGTCAATAATCTTGAAAGGACCATATCG
>SNQJ01S0240015.1:0-13569 GCA_010110895.2 Picea sitchensis
CATACCTGTCAGAATGGTACCTTGAAAACCTGCTTCCCATTGTTCTTGATCTACAAGGAGATATTCAATTTTAAGCTTCCAAAACTCAAAATTATGGCCATTGAATTTTTTGATCTCTATTCTTGAGCTACTCACCATTCTTTAAGCAAAATCTTTAAATATTTTTGACTTACAAATCTTACTAAACAAAGGGTTTATCTCATATACAAGGTTTTTAAACCAAGTTGTGATACCACATGTTAGGAAATGAGAAACACTTCCACACTAAACCTAGTAGAAGAGAGGAAGAAAGATTTAATCAAGAAATTAAATGACAAAGAAAACAAACAATACACAAATATTTTACCTTGGAAACCCAAACGGGAAAATCATCATTCCTTGAATTTTTTTCTCTCTTGTTTTCTTATTTTTTCATAATTAAAGGTTACATGCCTATTGATAGTCAAATACGATCATGTTCAACATTCAGGAATTCGTCCGGTCATGATCCCAACCATACCCTTATCCATTGTAAATGGTGATTCCGACTGATTTAGGTCCAGTTATCTATAACTATCATAATCTATAAAAACTAAATCTAAAATATATACACCTTCTAATTGATTGAAGAGATTTTATCTTTTATTGAAATACCAACTGAAATATACATATATACAGATTTCAAATTATCTACAAAAAAATAGATTAATTCTAATTATCATAAAATTTACCTCTATGAAAGAGGATTTTTCTTTATGTTTAAGAATGAGAGGTATTTTTAATGAAAGTAAAAGAAATAAAGTAAATAAAATAAAACTAAAAAGAAAATCTAATGATCAGCCCCAAATTCAGATAGTATATGAATTTAAGTAAAGTAAACAATGTTCTAAAAATATAGATCTTTAAAAAAATGTCTAATTATATCCACTGAAAATTAATTAATAAACTTGTTTAAATAATTAGTGCAGACTTATAATCCCAACAATAATTCATATACATAATTATCGTTGAAATGATGTGTCAAATAGAAATGAAATTGATCTAATTTATTAGCAATAATTAACTAAATCAGTTTGTAATATTGCCAACACATATTCCAGACAATACTTTGATTTCAAAAATGAACACTCGAATATCAATAACAATACCAAATACCAATTTCTTATATTAATATTCAAAATCACAAAGAGATTCAAAATAATATATTAAAAAAAAGACTTGTACAACAATGCATAAGCTTTATTCTTCTTTCAAAAAACTGAAACTCCCCCTATGATTATTTTTCCTTCACTGTTTTATATTGAAGGAATTCAAAAATGGAAATTAACTTCCATAACCATAAACAATTATCCATTTAGAATGGGAAAATAACAAAATTGTTTAATTCCCCAAACTAAATTAACTAAGTACATGAAATAAAAACTACTAACTGTTTAATTTTAGAATTCTGCCTGGAAACTTGTTTTCCCATTTATGTGTTTTCCAGGACATTCCTTTTACACCTGTAAAACAAAAGAAACAAAAAAAACAGAAGTTAATAAAATATAAAAACAAAAATTAGAGTTTCTACAGAATTTGAAATTCTATAGCTACTCTTTTATTAACTAAAATTAACGAAAATACAAACTAAACTAAAAAAACTTTAAACTCATACCAATAACTAAAACATTTTTATCACTAACTGTTATTGGGAACAATCTTGAATTCCAAATTAACGAAAATATTAACTCCTGGTGTGTTAATGTTAACTTCTTCTTTCATTTTTATCTTGTTTAGAACCTGGAACCTATCTCCTCTGGCTATCGATCAAAGCTTTATTTTTTTACCTAAGAAGTTGATTTTATAATTCCAAATCAATTATATTAGCCTGTAACACTGGAACCACTGAATAATATTTTTCCTTCTAGAAGGAAACCTCCAGATTGGGATTAGTTTCAGTTTTATCCTTCTATTTTTATTTAGCAACTTTTTCTATTGGTTCCTATGGAGAAATGTGTTGTGGGGAAGATACTTCTTGATTTGTAACCAACTCTTATCCTCAACTTGGATAAAAGAACTAGCTTTCAAATTTTTGCTAGACTTATTTCTTAGCATTCTGGATATTTTCCTTCCTTGCCTCTTGTTCATAAAATTGACTAGACTAATGGAATCATCATTTTTTTTGGTAACAAGTGGGTCACACTTAGATGAAAGCAAGGAAACTACAGTTTGTTTGGAAGCTTTAGAAGAAACCTGAGGTGCTTCACTGAAAACACATGACTATGAACTAAAGGTAAACTTTATTAGTTTGACTGCGAGTAACCCTCATGGTGTTTTGTTGAGGAGTAGAAACTTGAGGGTAAGGAAAAACGATATCTTCTACAAGATTTGGGGTTTCAACTTCAGAAAAGTGAGACTGTAAATATGCCTCAGAATTTCCCTGAAAAATGATTTCTTTTCACAAACGTTTCCCAAGAATCGTTATTCTTTTCTAACTGAAATTCAATCAAAATTTTTACTAAACCGTGATGAAAGACATTTCTTTCTAAACTGATCTTCTTTCTCTAATGGAAATGTGCCATCTTAGACATGCTTTTAAGCAAGAACACTGACATGTTCAATTCATAACCCATGAAAACCATTAAAATCCAAAAGTGATAAATAAAGTAAAGGCTATATATGCCCTCATATGTGATAAATCCCTTAATAATTACTAACATAAAATGTCATTTTTCTTTAATTGAAGATATGGGCATACCTTTGGAATCATACTTGCATTCGAGAGAAACCAAGATTTCAGACCAAGGAATCTCCTTCACCCTTTTGGTCTTAGACCAACATTCTCCTTTTAATGGAAATTTAGTCACTGTGGCTATTAATTCTTCATCTATATGTAATTCTATACCCCCAATTTTAGTGCATTCACCATTGAAAGTTCATGCGAAAGCTTTGGTGGCTTGCACATTGTAACCGTTAAACATGCACATAACTTTTAACCAACCAACCCTCTCAAAAGTTGGAAAATAATCTTCCCGAGCTTCAATAAGATCAACATCGTCCTCAACTCTAGAAATCATTCCCATCTTGATAGTTTACCACATTGTAGTTATGAAAACCCTCATAAAAAAAAACTAACAGACTCTTGCTTACAAGTAAATGAAAACAGAGCTTCAATACTTGACTTAAAAACTTCTTTTGAGGAGGAAACACCGTAGATAATAATTCACGAATACAGTGATGTAGTTCAAAACTATACGTGGAAGTGAATCAGTGAACTTCGAGAAATGAGGACTGTTCATATGCAATTTGAAAGGACCTTGATTTAATTTTCAATTAAATTGATTTTAATTTATAATGATCGGATTTGGCCTAACATACCACAAAAAATATATTAAACAACTGTTATGGATCATGGGTAATAATATGCAGTTATGATAGGCTAAGTAGGATTTCGTATATTATGATCAATCATTGTTGAAACATTGGTTTTAAAATCAACAATATATCAAAAACTATAGCTTGTCAAATATTGTATCTCGTTGGAATGTATGTAAATAAAAAGAAATCACAAAGAATATGTGAATTGGAAACATTTGAAAGATAAAAATTTTAATCAAAAGATTTGTGAAATAGGAAACATCTCAGCAAGAAAATGTCATTAATGATTGAATGAAAAATAAAAGAAGTTGGGAGTATGACCAAAATTGACAAAACTGAAAACATTGTTTAAGTAAAATAAATGAAAGAAATTTTATTTTTTCAAAATTGAAAAAGGAAGGGTCCCAAATTTATTTATAATACAAAATTGGGGAGGTTGTTGTCTTCTAAAACGAATGGTGATAGACTGCTAAAACCAATTATCTATGTATATAAGACAAAGAAAAAATATATCATATCATAAGAAATAATAAAATTTATGAACTGTAGATAAATTATATTTATGACTAGTTTGTAAAAGATAAGAAAATAAAATAGTACTAGTACTGTTTAACTTTATCTCATTGGAGGGTATAAGGGGAATTTATTAGTTTTATGACTGGAAAAGTGTTATGGAAATATTCCCCCATGTATAGGTGAATTTTCCCTTGGATTATTGACCCCTATACCAACATAGAAACAATCAATTGGATACTACCATTCCTACAAGCTCATTTTTCTTATCGAAAAAGAGAGTAGAAGTTAAAGTAGGATGTACTTTGTTTACAACATTTGACCTAGATTATCCTAACTATAAGTTTGATCCGATTCCTGGCGCAAATAAATATGTGCAATGAACAACAAAAACAAGCGACTTCCTTCTACTCTAATGGTTTAGGTAAAGAAAATTCATCTATGCAAATCAAATTGAACATATACAAGAACATGAAACCACATACTTGAAGGAAATAGGCCAAGTATATTAGATGAGAACTTCAATAATAAACTTACAACCTTCAGATGATGTTGCAGCAACCTCCCCAAGTCCTCCTCAGCCAACCCTTGCTCGAAAGATCCACAATCAAAATAACAATGCTTTATTCATTTTGTCCTCCTTTCTTTACCATGGGAATGCCTCCATTTATAGGATTTTAGAGGCTCAAATACCTTGGGTATATTTGGAATTAGTTGAGGATATGGTTCCAATAGTTGTGATGTCTCCCTTAGATGCAACCCTGGTGTTAGATTCAAGCCAAACCAACTCAATCCATCCATAACTTTGTTTAGAAGAAAATGGGATTTCTTCCAATATTTCCTCAACCAACTTAGCTCTCCCTTAGAATGGGCAATATAGCACTACAATTCTCCCCCTGATATGGACAAGGAGCACTAGCGCTCCCTAAGTATGAGCATGGGAGAATTGATATTCCCAAAAGTTACCAAGATGAGAAATTACAATAGAAAATTTGTGTTCCGACTATCAGATCATGGGGCTTCTTCTTCTAACATGTTTTAGGGGTTGTAGCAAGTGTTTTCATGGTGTCGTTCATGATTCGACACTTTACGGAAAAAGGATGTGACACTTGCGACAAAAGTGTGATATTTACAACACTTATGACAATGAGAATGTGACACTATCGAAGTGAGGAATTTGGATGTGTAAAAAAAAGGAAGCTTCTGATTTGACTAATAATTAAGTCCTATTCATTATGTCATAATTGAAAATTTAACTCACTATACCCGATATTGCGTCTCTGCCAGCAGACCTATTAAGTACCCCTATGAAGTTACCTTAATATTATATAAGACTTTTCCCATTGCCAGCAGGCTTGTTCAGTACCTTGATGGATTAGCATATACTTCCCATGTCCTCATTTTATTTATTTAAACTTTGAACTTTTGCCCTTAGTTCATGACTTATTGATTGCATTTGAGCAATGATGAGAATAAATGAGGGGTGATATAGAGAGTTATTTATTTATTTTTGAACATGGAATGAGAACTAAACTACTCGTATTATGATATCCTATTTCCCAATTGATTATTTTATTTTAAGGGAAATAATATTACCCCAAAGAAACTTTGCTGAAGATTATTTTTCTTGTTTTTAATTNTTATTTATTTATTTTTGAACATGGAATGAGAACTAAACTACTCGTATTATGATATCCTATTTCCCAATTGATTATTTTATTTTAAGGGAAATAATATTACCCCAAAGAAACTTTGCTGAAGATTATTTTTCTTGTTTTTAATTCTTTATAAAGATAAACTAGACATAAGATTTATCCTTTGAGTTTAAAGAAATTTTCTAATTTCAAACAATCTAAATTAGTTTCTCTCTGTACTAAAAATAATTTCAAAGACAACTTATTAACAAATGTATCCAATTGTTATATCAAATCAAAAACCAAAATGATAATAAAAAAACAAAATGAAAGAAATAAAATGGCCAAAATTCAAAAATATACATTCAAAATGAAAACAAACAAAAACATTTACAACTATTTACAAGGAATGAAGTGTCTTTCGGGAAAAATATTTTTTTAAGATGAACCCATTCACAGGAAAAGAGTCCTCTATGCCTTCAAGAGTTTGCAAAATAACAGTGTACGAAACAATTTTCTGAGCAACCTGAAAAGTACCTAACCACAACTTTTGAAATTTCGAATGTTTACCTTTTTCTTCATGGGCTTTGTCCCATTTCAAAACTAGGTCACCAACTTCAAAATATTTGTTACCGAAAACTTTATTATCAAACCACTTTTTAATTATCATTTGATGGTTAGAAAAAGTATTCTTAGCTTTATCTCTCACTTCCTCTAGTTTGAAGATCTGATTTGTACGATATTGAAGACTATAACAAGATTGTTCGTCAATGGATTGTACTAGAGCCAAGGATGGTATATAAATATTTGGTGGAAGAATAATCTCTTTCCCATAAAATTAAAAGTAAGGGGAGGTACCTAATGATGCTTTATAAGTAATTTTATCTTCCCACAATGCATAGATCAAGGCCTTGTGCCAATGTTTGTTGTTATCATTGATAGTTTTCTTGATAATTTTTAAAATAATTTTGTTTTTTGATTAAGATAAACCATTAACTCAAGGATCATAATTAGTAGAATGTTTTTTTTAATTCCCTTCTGAAGTGAAAATTCCGTAAGCCACAGAGAAAAAAAAAATACGCATTATCAAAAACTAATGTGCTCGGGAGACCAAATCTTGTAATAATAAACTAATCTAAGAATGAGATTACCTTATCAGTTGTAACTGATTTCAAGGGAATGGATTCCACCCATTTGTAAAATAATTGGTGGTGGAAAGAATATACCTATGTTTCTTGGAGGAATTAGGATAAATTTCACCAATAATATCGAGTCCCCATTGTTCAAATGGGTGTTGAAAAATAATGGACTACAAAGGTAACACTAATTTATTTTCTTGTCGAGTTGAAGTTTGATAGATTTTACATTTTGAACACATGCATGAGAATATTTAAATAAAGTTTCCCAATAATAACATGCATGTAAAAATTTATGTGATGTTGTATCACCTCCAAAATAACCACCTGCAGGTCTGTCACGCAAGTCAAATCAAACTTTATCATCTTCTTGTTTTTCTAAACATCTAAGTAACATTGAATCATAGTTCTTTCTGGAAATAACATTATTGATAAAATGATATTGTGTGTCTTTTATTATTAGAGTGCGTTTCTTTTTAAAGTTCAAATGAGAAGGTGAAGTTCCATGATTTAGATAATAAACTAAATTTCAATATTTTGAATCAGGAATATGAGGAGTAACTCATACTTGTTGTATATATTCAATGACCTTTACCTTATCCACATTTTTAGATATAGTATCGATGGTTTCGGTTAATAACTTGCATAAACCTTGACCTCGTACAATGTTTGTAGGTTTTACCTCTAAATCATATTCGTGTAACGTTGTTACCCAATTTGCTCTCTTATCCCCTAAATCTTTCTGAATGAGAAAACTTCTGACTGAGGGATGTGGAACTATTACCTTGGTATGCGATTTGATAAGGAAAGTTCTAAAATGTTTGATGGAGTTGAAGACTACATAAGCTTTCTTTTCAACATCAATATAATTTAATTATGCTCCTCGCAGTGTTGAAATTTTGAAAGCAATAGGTACTTCTATGTTTTGATCATTTTTTTGTGATAACATAGATGCGTAAGATTTTTCAAAAGAAATTGTGTAAAGAAAGAATTCCTTATCATAATTAGGAGAGATTAAATAATATGCTTGAATGATCACTTTCTTTATAGAATTGAAATCCTCTTTTTTCTATTACATTCCACTTGAATAACATGTCTTTTCTTATCATATGTTTCAAGCGTAAAACTGTTTTTGTGAAATCTCGGATAAAATGATTCACAAAATTAATTTGTCCAAGGAAAGATTGCATAGATTTTTTACTATGAGGCAAAGGAATTTCAGAAATACTTTTAACTCTAGAAGGATCAATTGAAATATCTTCTTTAGAAACTATAAATCCCATAATTTTACCTTCTTGAAGAGAAAAAAATGATTTCTTAGGATTTAAAGAAATCCCATACTTTCGACATTGTTCAAAAATTTGTTTAAGATGAGAAATATGATCCAAATGATTCTTACAATAATTTTTTATGTCATCTAGATAAACAACAACGAATTTATTGATTAAACCATGGAAAACAATATCCATAACTCGTTGGAAAGTTGAACCTACATTGACTAAACCAAAAGACATATTTTGATAAGTGTAAGTTCCCCATTTAGTTTTGAAATTAGTTTCAAGTCTATCATTAGGATGAAATAATACTTGATTATATCCAAAAAGTCCATCTAAAAATGATATCATTTCAGAACCTGACACTGATTGAAGAATTTGTTCCATAGGAGGTAATGGAAAATCATAATTTTTGGAAGCTTTGTTTAGGTTTCTAAAATCAATACAAATTTGGATGTCTCCGTTCTTTTTCTTTACAGGCGCAAGATTTGATACCCACTTGGAATGTCTTACTAGAAAAATGATCTTTTCTTTAAGCAATTTATTAAGTTCATTTTTAATTTGTGTTTCAAGATTATGATGAATTTTCCTTAACTTTTTTTGAATTGGTTTTTCATTTGAAAGCATAGGAATGGTGTGTTGAATTATAGATGTATCAAAAATTTTCAGGTCATCATATGACTATGCAAAACCATCCTTGCATTTCTTAAGAAGCTTTATGAAAGTTGTTCTCTCAAAAGGAGAACAACCTAATCCATGATGGAAATTTTGAGGATTTTGATCCGTTCCTAGATTAATAAGTTCCACACTCATGGTAGAACCATGTGTTTTACAATTTGTGGGTTTTTTAAATGTGTCTTTTAAATCATAAAGAACTTCTAATTTTACAACATATTTAGGAACAATATTTTCATATTTGATTTTATCCTTAGGAAAAGAGTTGTTTAACTCAAGATCATGTGAGTATTTGTCAATGATATCATTTTCACATGTTCTCTCTAAGGAGAGAAAAATTATTATATCAGCATAGTCATTAAAGACTCACCAATTTGTTATGTTATCGGGAAAAAAGGTCGAAAAATTAACTCAACAAAGAATCTATCTGGAGAAAAATCTTTAGGGGGAATAAGTCTAGAAGCTATGTTTTCCAATAGATCTACACTATCATTTTGCATTCTAGATATAAAAACAATATTAAATGCATAAAATTTTCTACTGAGATCTTGAGCCAATTGTTGATAATGTTTCAAATGACTAGAAATACAATGGATTTGATTTTTTACCTGTTTAACAATGATTTATGAATCACCGAAAACCAAGATATCCTGCAATTTCATGTTGATTACCTTCTTTAGACCCTGAATTAATGCCTCATATTCTACGGTCTTATTAGTACACTGGAATTCCAATATACATGTTAACATAGTTTTTACACCATCAAGACTGATTAAAATGCAACCTGCACTAACACCATCATTAGATTTAGATCCATCAAAATAAAGTTTCCAAAATGGATAATTTACATAATTATCTACAAAATTAATACAACGAGAAAAATATGTATGAGAGAAATTTTCAATCTATAAGCTTTGATCCATAAGTTGGAAAGGAGAAACCTACGCATTAAAATTTGAAAAATAAGAATCAATAGAGTAATTCCTAACAATGCTATTAGCAAAATCCACAGGTTCATTTTCTCCATCTAAATCTATCACATTATGTTTCATATGTTTGTCCCTATTGACACAGATCTCATTAGGTTTCCTATTATATGGGAGCCAAAGGTGAGACCAATCAGTTGATAAATATCCATGAAGTTTTTCAAATAATTCTCGACTTAAAACTAATCCATAAGCATCTGGAATATCAACAATGATAATATCTATTATTTGAAAAGATTTAGAATTAGATGATAATATGATTAAAACATCCTTCAATTCTCCCAAAACTTTTACCCTTGTTCTATCTAATTCAACAATTTGAATAGATGATTTTTGTGGTTTTTCATTAATCTGAAGACAAACTAAATAAGGAATTATTCGAAGATGCACCTGAATCATCCAAACAATTGTGCACATTTTTATTAAAATTTTTGAAAGTGAGGATAAACGGAGGAGTATGTGACCTTCATATATCACCTATAAGAATTGAACCAATATCTAATTCAAAAGATAAAGTTTGAACTGTTGAAACTCTTTCTTTACTTTCTAATGTAGTAGATGATGAACGTGTCTTCTCAGAAGCTCCTAAAGCCCTTAATAAATTATTCTTTTAATATTTTAGTTTACTTAGTTCATAAACGTAAATATTTTCTCTGGTCTTTTTCATATCTTCTATAATATCATAATCAATTTTTTCAACAACAACAAGACTTTTTGATACTGGATTGTTTTCTATAGGTTGTGTATTTGTTGGTGGATTAGTCTCAGAAGTTCAAGATGTACTTTTACTTTGGGTTTGAGCAACAAGTGATTCTTCTATATCATCTTCATAAAAAATTCCATTAATATCCCAAAATACATTAGTATCTTTAAATTCTTCATTATCCTCTCCTTCTTCCTCATCAACATTGACTCCTTCCAAAGTTTGGCCACCAGGTGGAATCTATGGATTCTTTTTTAAAAATGGCCTGAATGGTTTATTTGAAACTTTAGCTAGTTTTCCTTTAACATCAACTATCTCATTTGATAATTTTTTCATGACCTTCTATAAATTTTCCATATCAAAATCAACTTTGTCTTTCCTATATTCTTTGATAATTGCTTTCTTGGTTGTTATATAAGATCTTGAATCTTCACTTGGAGATTTACTTGAAATATTATATATTTATTTTTCTACATCTAAATATTCGTACATTGCTTTAGTCAAAGTATTTTTACTTGCACGTTTAACAAACATAGCAATGGAAACTGGTAAAGTAGACGAATAAAATTCAATCTGAATGTCTAAACCAGGTTTGGATGTTTCAAGCATTTTATTGAGAAGTTTAAGGAATATTTGATTTTTTCTTTAGGACCCATTCTAATTTTGGATAATTCTACTAATAAAATAGATGAAGACTTATCATCCCCAAATTTCTTAATGAATAAATCCTCGAAAGTATCCCAATTGGTAATGGAATCAGCTTGTAATGAGAAATACCAAGTAGAAGCTTCTCCATCAAATGTATATGGGAAAAGTCTACATACAACATCTTCATGCTCAATACTTCTCAGATTAACAACTAGCATAAATTTGTTGATATGATCATCAATAGTTTTTTTTGATTCTAGATTAAATTTTGGTAACCATTTATCTGGATTTTTAGGTAAATCATGTTGATTTCCAGGAACATTGACTGCTCCCAGATTTTTCCAAGGCATTGTCGGTAATCCAACCACAATATTCGGTTGACAAGGAGGTGATGAAAGAGGATATGGAATATGAGACGTATGTAGAGGAGGTGTTGAGGGAGGGTTATTTCTCACAATTTTAATTACAGTTTTTCTGATCTTGATAGGAACTTGAAAATGAATAGGTTTGATACCTAACCTCCAATTTTGTGCTCTTGTAAGAAAACCTAATTCCTAAATAACAGAATCTATAGAACACCTAATGCCATACCTTATTCTTCTTTTTATTTTCTTCCCCTGCCCCTCTGATAATTCTGATTCTAGAATCTTTGATGAAACACTTCTTCTCTTTTTAAAATTATATTTTCTAACTACTTGAATAGTTAGGGTTTTTCTTTTATTCAATTTCCCATACACTTTACTTGTTGAATTATTCTCTTTATTAATTCATCATTAAGTTTTTTTTTAATGATTTCACAATATTATCATTCGTATCTTTAAAATGGGTCCTTTTCTTTTTGTTTTTTTTTTAAATAAAATTTTATTTTCAAAATTTAATTAATTGTCCTTTAAAAGAGAAGGATTGTACTTTGATTTTATAGAAGTGATAATCAACTTTTCAGGGATGGAAATAATTTCATATGTTATCTTAATCATATTATATTTCCAATGATATAAAATTTTCCTAAATCTATTTCCTGGATCTCAAGATATGAGCTCGTGAAGTTGAGTTGTCACACAGATCCATTAAAACATGAAGCTTACTGATATTTCAATTTCTAGGAAAAATGTGGTCACTTTCAACCCTTTTAACCTATACCAACATATTCTTCGTTGAAATAACTTTCCAACGGTATAAAATTTTCATGGTTCCGACACCTAGAGCTCAAGTTATGGCTTCTAGAATATTGTGACTCAGCCATCGTTGATTAATTTCATGGGTCATTCTTAGCCCTTGATTTAAATTTTCCTTTTATTTTAAAACTACCATCTCACATGCACTGTAGTGGTTGAATTTATTTTTTTTATAATGCAAATTCCTTCCTTATCTTTCATGTGAATTAAAGGAACTTATGGAAGCCATGCCTTAGCTTAACTCTTAGTGCCTTAGAAAATATATCTCACAGTAATAGATTGGCCGCCAAGTCATTGCCTAGTCATCGCCCAGTCAACCTATATATGTATGACACATCACATCCAATCATCATCCAGTCACTTGCCACATTTCATTTGGATATATTTACATAAAACTTAGGACAAGAGAAATAAGATTAAAATAATATGAGAAATTCATGGAGTTACATGAAATATGGAAACGGAAAATAAGAAAATGAAATGGAAAATGAGAATATGAATGTGAACGTGGAAATGGATAAGTATGGAATATTTGGTATAGAGGGTAGAGTGTAAGAAATAAAAATGGTTAAATGTGGAAAGGAGAGGAGAGTAATGAAGAGAGAAAAGAGAAAAATGATTAAGTATGAGAGTAGAGTAATAAGAGTAGTGAGGAAGGAGAGTAGAGTAGAGTGGAAGAGGGAAAAATGACTAAGTATAGAATGAGAGTGGAAGAGGTAAAAATTACTAAGTATTGAATGAGAGTGGAAGAAGGAAATATGTATATGGAAAGGAGAGTAAGAGAGAGGAGAGTAAGGAATGGAAGGTAGAAAAATGGCTAAGAATGAGAAATGAAGGGAATATGAGAGCAATCAGAAAATGAAAAAAATGACTAAGTATAGGATGAAAGTATGAAAATAGGTGAAGGGATAAGAGAAGAAAATGGTTAAGTGTGGAGATGGATGGAGATGGAAAGTGAGAGAAATGACTAAGTGAGGAGAGTAATTAGTCAAAAATTTGAAAATTGAGAGGAAAGGTGCAACATACTTAGAAAAATTCTTCTTTCCATTTTTCAATTCTTTTTGCAATCTCTCTGTCACACTTCTCGATAAAATTACAAATATCTTGGGCATACAGATTTGGATTTTGAATCTGTGAAATGTGTGACAAGGATGAGATAGAAGGATACACAATGAACTTAAAACAGTTCAAAATATTTCTTTTTCTGATATCAATTTTTTATTATACCATGAGTGGGAAAATATAGATAACCAATTTTTGGTCAACAACTCAGTAAGAGCATTCTAAATTAGTCTGAGCTCAGTAAGAACATGCCAGAGCCACACTGCTTCTTTAGTTTATTCCTTAGATGTCTTGTACTCTACTTCATAAGAAAAAAGAGAAAGTGCTCTTTTAGAATACCTAGGGAGGTAATATGGGGTACCTAGGGAGGTACCCAATGGGAATGTGGTTATGTATTAATAGTGGAGGACATTCAATTTAAGGTGGA
>SNQJ01S0240016.1:0-13569 GCA_010110895.2 Picea sitchensis
TTCGCCATCGAACATTATTCCTTACTAATTGACACAATCCATTTTGTCCCATAAACACAACTATTTAAGCATCTCTATTAATCAATCACACAACCAATTAAATGAATCCATATAAAAAACATTGAAACATTGACCATAGAAACTGAAATGGGGAAGCCAACATTCTTCGAGAATTCTTTCTTGGTCAAGAGACTATTATGAAGGTTGAGCTATGCACTCTCAAATGAAATTTTGATAAAATCTTACACACTAATAGTGTTTTCACATGGATTTGTCTCATTGACAATATTTTGATCATACACATACAAGCTCAATGGATCCTTCATCCATTAGTCTTCAAGAAGATTTCCCCTTCGAGCTCTTTTGTTCTACTGTTATCCTTATTTTACTCGAGTTTTAATTCTTCCTTATTTTTTTGTTATCCTCATTAAGAAAGACCCTCTTTTATTTTAGAGCTGCCTTGGAAAACCAACTATTAAGGTGATTCGTTTCACCTTCTTGTGGCCTTTTAGCCTCTAAACTTTAAGTTGATTATTTTTTTCAAAAACTTTCAAAATCTAGTATTCAATGTTTGAAGGAGTTGACATCTCGAATCAATTTGAGATCACACCTCCCCTTTCACAAAATTTTTATCCCAAAATATTCAACTCGAAGATGTAGTGTGTTGATTTATTTCCCAGCACACTCTATATTGTTTAGTTCGAACTTCATTAATTCAAGGATTACAATGCAAGGGATTCTACTCATTCTTGAGTGTTCTTACTTTTCATTTGCAGTTCTTTAGATAGTTTTCACTGGTTCTAGAATGGTGGAAGATTATCTATGATAAGATATGTGATGGATACATGCATTCACAAGAAGATTAGTACAATGAGGCTCAAAAGTTTGGCACGAAAAATAACCAGCTGTGATCGAGGTATGTCTATTTCGTTCTTGAAACCTAGGTGGCATGATTTACTTGTTGTAGTGAATCAATTGATCACATGTGAAGGACAATTCGGACTTGTTTTCCTATATCATCTATGCCTCCTTATGAGTTTCATTGGTTTTACATTGAATATGCCTTACTACCTAATCAGAAGTCTGTATAAAATGGGTAAATGGTTTAGGAAATAGAGGTCAGATTTGAGATTATTTCATCACGGTCTGATTAAAATCATCCTCATGCACTAGTTACAGTCACAAAACGATTGTTGGGATGCATTCTGGTGCAAAGCCGTGACCCTCATAGTCCAACCCGCTCTCACCAGGATCTTCTTTCACATGGGCCCGAAGAGCTATGCTTGCTCTTCAACTCCCTTCGGAAGCTCCACTACCCATAGTAACACTCCTGCGATTTCCCCTTTCACTTCTTGGGATTTTGGGTCTCACGATATCGCGAGCCCAGTATGCACGTTCTCGTGTAACTCCAACTCCCGAACCCCGATAGTCAACAGTCAACGCTTTCCACTCGTCGGGATTTTCCCTATCGGGATCTTGCCACTCGCGATGTCAACAACTTGACTTTCCAAACCCCGAGCTCCGATTCCTCGGGACCTTGCGCCACATGTCCCTGCTCTGATCGACGGCTCCCGTTGATTCGGGAAATCGCGACTCACGATTTCAACGAGTCTGCACCTTACCTCGTGAATCGCCGAATGTCGATATGCGATGGCCCGTTGCCTCCTTGCGCCAATGGTTATCTTCTGCGCAACTTTTCTTGGATCGGATGATTGGTGGGGTTTCGCGAATCTGCTCGGCTAACCCTGGTCGTTGATCCTCCACCTTGAAGATCTGCTTCGCTCCAAAGCTCTTCCTGTTCAAGCCTCTCCTGGGTCTGTTACAAAGTATTCGCGAGGAACTATTCCTCCTGAACTTCGCCTGAACTCTAACTCCTTCAGATCTCTTTCGCACGCTTCTGGTGCTCGACCTCCAACAATTCTCACAGTGTTGAAGTCACCCGAACTCTGTGCACTCGCAGTCACTGTAATCCATGGCTTCCTTTTCTCAGACAGCGTGCTGAGACTTCTAACCCAACCTGCACTCCTCCTGCATGGCTCCGACAAACCCAAATCACTTTTGGGTGAACGAGAATGAGAGATTAACTACTGAGCCTCATCAACGCACTCTATGCAGATGAATTCGACTGCACTCTATGCAGGAATCTCCTGGCTCAAACAAGGAAACAATTGAAACTCATTCTCTCCTCTCAGACTTCAATAAACTTCTGAAATCACATGCATAGCATATTCAAAGCAAATGCATGAAAGAAAGAAAACATACATGAGCACATAAACATCATACAGAGAAACAACACAAACCATGAAAGTGAATTAAAGACTTCCTTCTATTAATTCAATCTGTACATGGGTGTTTTCACCAGTTCTCTGCTCTTCTCTTATCTTCTTTCTTCTGTTGATAATAATACAATACACAAAGGAGGGTGCCTATATTCCGTTTGCCCTCTCGAATCCTACAACTATCAAATCTACTATAAATTTCCTATCTAACAACATTTAAGACTATTAAATGCCTTCCTATCTACAATACAATACAAGTGTGCTTCTTTATGAATGGCTTCATGAAAAAGCGGCGCAACAATTTCCAAAGCATTTCAAAAATATATGTGTTGGTGCTATCCAGCCATATTTTCTTTCTCCACACGATGGCTCGCTTGATGAGGTGTGGATGCTCCTGCATCATACTCCTCGGCTCAAAAGATTTCATGGGCTCCTGTCCATGAGCTCCTGCACGGTGTGACCATGTTTCTGTATCACTGCATCTGTCTCCCAGCTGGCATCCTCCACTGGGTGATTCTTCCATTTTACCAGGTACTCAAAATACTGCTTTCTCCCAGTCTTCCTGCCTACTCTCTTATCCAGTATGCACTCCATCTGAGGCTTCTGTGCAACTGGCAATTGCTTCTGCCACTGGACCACTGGTTCCTCAGTTTCAGCTTCTGCTTCTCCAGTCCAGTATGGGTATAAATCTGAAACATTGAATATCAGAGATATCCCGATCCCCTCTGGCAACTCAAGCTCGTATGCATTCTCTCTGAATTTCTTCAGGACTTTACACGGCCCAATTTTCTTCATCTTGAGCTTGTTATATGTTCCCCTTGGGAACCTTTCCTTTCTTAAGTGTGCTAGAACAATGTCTCCAACTTCAAACTGAAGTTGCCTCTTCCACTGATCAGCTCTGTGCTTGTATTCCTGGTTGGACTTCTGTAGTCGTTGTTGCACCTTCGTGTGAAGTTCCTGCATCGCTTCAGCGAATTCTTCAGCACGAGCATTGCTAGTTTCAGCCTGTCCTGACTCCCTGAGTTAAGAAACTCCCCTCGGTTGTGTCCCATACAAAATCTGGAATGGGCTTTTGCCTGTACTCCAATTCACTGAATCGTTGTACGCAAACTCTGCCTATGGTAGGATCTGGTCCCAACTGTTGTGGTGTTCTGTCACCAAGATTCTCAATAAATCCCCTAATCTCTTGTTGACCACTTCCGTCTGTCCATCTGTCTAGGGGTGATAAGCTGAACTAAAAGCCAAATTAGTTCCCAACTTTTTCTATAGCATCCTCCAGAAATGACCTATGAATTTGGTATCCCGATTCGAGACTATGCTCCTCGATAATCCATGCAATCTGACAATTTCTTTGAAAAACATATTTGCGATGTGGGTCGCATCGCTGGTCTTCTGACACGGTATGAAATGTGCCATCTTCGAGAACCTGTCCACCACCAAAAATATGGAATCAACTCCCCTCTGCATTCTGGGCAATTCCAGAACAAAATCCATGCTAATGGCTTCCCAAGGCCTCTCGGGTATGGGCAAGGGCTGATATAAACCTGTGTTATGATTTTAGCCCTTTGCATGTTGACATATCCTGCACCTGTCAACAAGATTTTTCACATCTGTGCACATGCTTGGCCAAAAATATGATTCACTCAGTTTGGCGAATGTTTTGTCATGTCCAAAATGAGCTTCTAAGCCTTCGCTGTGCTTTTCCTTTACCAAATTCTCCGTCATGGAACAATCTCGAATGCACAGTTGATTGCCTTTAAACAACAATCCCTCCTGGATCAGGTAGTCTATCCAAGGGCTCTGATCCCTAAGAAATGGATTCTCAGCTGCTTCATAAGCTTCTCCGAAGTCTACATCTCTTGCATACATGTCTTTCACATTCTCAAAACCTAATGTCTTGACCCTGAATTCCTGCAACAACAAACATTTCCTGCTCAAATCATCAACCACTTTGTTAGCAGTTCCTGAAATGTGTTTGATAACAAACATGAAATTTTGCATGTACTCTACCCATTTTGCATGCTTTTGATTCAACTTTTCCTGTTGACTCATGAATTGCAATGCATGATTATTGTTGTACAACACAAATTCCTTGGGTATTAAGTAATGCCTCCACTTCTTCAATGCATGTATGATGGCATAGAATTATTTATCGTATGTGGAGTATTTCAGCTTTGCATCGTCCAACTTCTCGCTGAAATATGCAAGAGGTCTATCATCCTGACTCAAGACCCCTCCAAAAGCATACCCGCTGGCATCACACTTCACTTGAAATGTCTTCTAAAAGTCAGGCAACACCAAAATTGGTTGCTCTGTTATCTTCTTCTTCAACAGATTGACGCTTTTCTCAGCCTCTGCTATCCAATGAAAATTTTTATGCCGCTTCTTTACTGTGTCCATCATTGCGGCGCTAATTCCACTGAAATTTTGAATGAATTTTTTGTAGAAACTAACGAGTCCATGAAATATCCTTACCTCGAAAACATTTCTCGGCGATGGCCAATTTCTGATCACTTCCACCTTCTCAGGATCCATCTTCAATTCATTCGCTGAAATTACAAAACCCAAGTAAATGAGCTTTGTCTGCATGAAAGAACATTTCTTCAAATTGACTAACAACTTCTCCTGCTGTAGCCTCCTCATCACAATGGCCAAATGCTCCAAGTGTTCAGCCTTGTTCTTGCTGAAAATCAGTATGTCGTCCAAATATACAACTACAAATTTGTCGATGAATTCCCTCAGGACTTCATTCATCAGCCTCATAAAAGTGCTCGGCGCATTTGTCAAACCAAACGACATGACCATCCATTCATACAAACCTTCGTTTGTCTTGAATGTTGTCTTCCATTCATCACCTTCTCTCATTCGGATCTGATGATATCCTCTCTTGAGATCGATCTTCGAAAAAAAAATTGCCCCACTCAGGCAATCCATCAAGTCATCCATTTTCGGCAGTGGAAATCTGTACCTGATGGTGATTTTATTTATCGCCCTGGAGTCTGTACACATTCTATAGCCTCCATCCTTCTTCGGACTTAGCATTGTTGGAACGACACACAGACTAAGGCTCTCCCTCACCAGTCCTTTATCCATCAAATCCTTTACCTGCCTTTTGACCTCCTCGTTCTCTTGAGGTGTCAACCTGTATGCTGCCTTATTTGGCAAACTTTCTCTTGGTATGAGGTCAATGTGATGACTCACACTCCTCATCGGTGGAAACGAACGAGGTAGTTTGTCCACAATGATATCAGCGAACTCTCCCAGCAGTTCCTGAATCTCCCCTGGCAAGTCGTCCACTCTTGTGCTTGTCAGGACAATTCTCGGTTTCCTGACCACAAAGAATTGTGGATCTTCGTTTTTTTCCATCTCCGTGAGAAGTTCCTTCCCACTCATAAGAAGTATTGTACTGCTTACTTATGGCTTCACTTCCTTATCCTTTATCAGACGTAGTCTGTGTGTTCTCCCATCCTTCTCCAAGTTATATGTGTTCATCCTTCCGTCATGAACAACATTTCTGTCATACTGCCATGGTTTACCCAGCAATATATGACATACGTCCATGGGAATAACATCACACAGAATCTCATCATGGTAATTTCCAATTTTAAATTTAACTAAGCATTGTTTGGTAACACTTACCTAGTGTCCTTTTTGTAACCACGAGACTTTATATGGACTAAGGTGCTTAGTTGTTTCCAGCTCTAGCTTTTCCACCATCTCGGATGAAACAATATTATCAGTGTTCCCACTGTCTATGATGACTTTGCATTTCCTATCCTTAGCTGTGCAAGCTGTCCTGAACAGTCTGCTCCTTTGCACTGTGCTCTCCACCTCTTTATCGGGTGTCAAAAGGATATTATGCATCCCAAGCGATCTTCAGCTGTCTGCATCTTCGTTCTCAGCATCACGCTTCTGCGCTTCAGTGATGTGAGTTTCTCCTCTATTCATTTTCCTGTCTGGACAGTCAACGGCTTTGTGTCTGTCCTTCCCACATGTAAAACATGTGATGATTCCTCCTCGGCCTCTTCCTCTACCTTGGGTACAAGGAAAAGTGTTCACGTCGGCATATCCACCACCCTATTCTATATGCTGCCTCCTCGGCTCAGCATATTGCTGCCTCTGTTCAGTCTGTGGCTACCTCTGCTGTGAGGTTCCACCTTTTTCAACTTTACCCTGAGGTCTCTTCCAATCCTCCTTGGGATTTTCTGTTCTTTCTTGGGCAACTTCCTTGCCTCTTGGTTGATTCCTACCTCGCCCTCGCTGTCCCTGCTTGCGGCTCAGGTTCTCTGTGGATTTCAGAGCCATTTGGTACGCATCCTCAACTGTTTGAATGGTAACCATGCTCAATTCATCCTAAATGTCATACCTTAAACCATTAAGATATCTCACCACCTTCTCGTCATCACTCTCCCAATGACCAGCTCTGATATTGAGCCTGTAAAACTCCTCGGTGTATTCCCTCACCGCCATCAACTTCTGTCTCAGGTTCTGCATTTGCCTGAACAGAGTGATCTGATAGTCTCTGGGGATAAACTTCGCTTTCATCTTAGAGATCATCCTATCCCAGCCCTTGATCTTTTGTTTGCCTTTGCAGCGCCTATCAGCCTGCAACTCATCCCACCATAAGGTTGCATGTCCTTTCAGCTTAGTAACAGCATGCCTTACCTTCTTATCCTCTTCGATATCTTCATAATCAAAGTAGGTGTCGAGTGCTCGGATCCAATACAACAACTCTTCTACGTCTAGACTCCCTTCATAGACAGGAATGTCCATCTTGGTCTTCGAGATCATCCTAGAAATGGCTCTGATCAACTGATCGGTTAAAGCATCCTCTGCTGTGACTTCTTCCTCGTGTCCAACTTCCTCCTCAACCTCAGAATCGTTGAACTCTACTGCACCAGCTCCATGTCTCTGCACAGTCTCCATCTCCTCAAGCCTTTCTTGGAGGTCTCGCATCTGGTGTTCTATTTCCGGATTCCCTGCCGGCCTTCCCCTTCTTCGGGCGTCCCTGTCTTCTCTATCAGGTGACTTCCTTTCTTTTCTGGGCAGCATGAAGTATTCCCCTGTTCCTCTTCTGCTACAGAAAGCAAAAGGCGTTCCCGCTCTGATACCACTTGGTGCAAAGCCGTGACCCTCACGGTCCAACCCGCTCTCACCAGGATCTTCTTTCACATGGGCCCAAAGAGCTATGCTTGCTCTTCAACTCCCTTCGGAAGCTCCACTACCCATAGTAACACTCCTGCGATTTCCCCTTTCACTTCTCCGGATTTCGAGTCTCGCGATATCGCGAGCCCTGTATGCACGTTCTCGTGTAACTCCAACTCCTGAACCCCGATAGTCAACAGTCAATGCTTTCCACTCATCGGTATTTTCCCTATCGGGATCTCACCACTCGTGATGTCAACAACTTGACTTTCCAAACCCCGAGCTCTGATTCCTCGGGACCTTGCGCCACGTGTCCCTGCTCTGATCGACGGCTCCCATTAATTCGAGAAATCGCGACTCGCGATTTCAACGAGTCTGCACCTTACCTCATCAATCGTCGAATGCCGATATGCGATGGCCCATTCCCTCCTTGCGCCAATAGTTATCTTCAGCGCAACTTTTCTTGGATCGGACGATTGGCGAGGTTTCGTGAATCTGCTCAGCTAACCCTGGTCGTTGATCCTCCGCCTTGAAGATCTCCTTCGCTCCAAAGCTCTTCCTATTCAAGCCTCTCCTGGGTCTGTTACACAGTATTCATGAGGAACTATTCCTCCTGAACTTCACCTGAACTCTAACTCCTTCAAAGCTCTTTCTCACGCTTCTGGTGCTTGACCTCCAACAATTCTCACAGTGTTGAAGTCACCCGGACTCTGTGCACTCGCAGTCACTGTAATCCCTGGCTTCCTTTGCTCAGACAGCATGCTAAGGCTTCTAACCCAACCTGCACTCCTCCTGCATGGCTCTGACAAACCCAAATCACTTCTGGGTGAATGAGACTGAGAGCTTAACTGCTGAGGCTCATCAACGCACTCTATGCGGATGAATTCGACTACACTCTATGCAGGAATCTCCTGGCTCAAACAGGGAAACAATTGAAACTCATTCTCTCCTATCAGACTTCAATAAACTTCTGAAATCACATGCACAACATATTCAAAGCAAACGCATGACAGAAATCAAACATACATGAGTGCATAAACATCATAGAGAGAAACAACACAAACCATGAAAGTGAATTAAAGACTTCCTTATATTAATTCAATCTGTGCATGGGTGTTTTCACCAGTTCTCTTCTCTTCTCTTCTCTTCTTGCTTCTGTTGATAATAATACAATACACAAAGGAGGGTCCCTATATTTCGTTTGCCCTCTCGAATCCTACAACTATCAAATCTACAATAAATTTCCTATCTAACATCATTTAAGACTATTAAATGCCTTCCTATCTACAATACAATACAAGTGTGCTTCTTTATGAATGGCTTCATGAAAGAGCAGCGGAACAATTTCCAAAGCATTTCAAAAATATATGTGCTAGCGCTATCCATCCATATTTTCCTTCTCCACGCGCTGGCTCGCTTGATGAGGTGTGGGTGCTCCTGCATCATACTCCTCGGCTCAAAAGATTTCATGGGCTCCTGTCCATGAGCTCCTGCACGGTGTGACCATGTTTCTGTATCACTGCATCTGTCTCCTAGCTGGAATCCTCCACTGGGTGATTCTTCCATTTTACCAGGTACTCAAAATACTGCTTTCTCCCGATCTTCCTGCCTACTCTCTTATCCAGTATGCACTCCATCTGAGGCTTCTGTGCAACTAGCAATTGCTTCTGCCACTGGACCACTGGTTCCTCAGTTTCAGCTTCTGCTTCTCCAGTCTGGTATGGGTATAAATTGAAAACATTGAATATCAGAGATATCTCGATGCCCTCTGGCAACTCAAGCTCGTATGCATTCTCTCTGAATTTCTTGAGGACTTTACACGGCCCAATTTTCTTCATCTTGAGCTTGTTATATGTTCCCCTTGGGAACCTTTCCTTTCTTAAGTGTGCTAGAACCATGTCTCTAACTTCAAACTGAAGTTGCTTCTTCCGCTGATCGTCTTTGCGCTTGTATTCCTGGTTGGACTTCTGTAGTCGCTGCTTCACCTTCGTGTGAAGTTCCTGCATCGCTTCAACGAATTCTTTAGCACGAGCGTTGCTAGTTTCAGCCTGTCCTGACTCCCTGAGTTCAGAAACTCCCCTCGGCTGTGTCCCATACAAAATCTGGAATGGGCTTTTGCCTGTACTCCAATTCACCGAATCGTTGTACGCAAACTTTGCCTGCGGTAGGATCTGGTCCCAACTGCTGTGGTGTTCTGTCACCAAGCTTCTCAATAAATCCCCTAAGCTCATGTTGACCACTTTCGTCTGTCCATCTGTCTGGGGGTGATAAGCTGAACTAAAAGCCAAATTAGTTCCCAGCTTTTTCTATAGCGTCCTCCAGAAATGACCTATGAATTTGGTATCCCGATCCGAGACTATGCTCCTCGGTAATCCATGGAATCTGACAATTTCTTTGAAAAACATATTTGCGACGTGGCTCGCATCGCTGGTCTTCTGACACAGTATGAAATGTGCCATCTTCGAGAACTTGTCCACCACCACAAAGATGGAATCAACTCCCCTCTGCGTTCTGGGCAATTCCAGAACAAAATCCATGCTAATGGCTTCCTAGGGCCTCTCGGGTATGGGCAAGGGCTGATATAAACCCGTGTTCTGATTTCGGCCCTTTGCATGTTGACATATCCTGCACTTGTCAACAAGATTTTTCACATCTGTGCGCATGCCTGGCCAAAAATATGATTCGCTCAATTTGGCGAATGTTTTGTCATGTCCAAAATGACCTGCTAAGCCTCTGCAGTGATTTTCCTTTACCAAATTCTCCCTCATGGAACAATCTGGAATGCACAGTTGATTGCCTTTAAACAACAATCCCTCCTGGATCAGGTAGTCTATCCAAGGGCTCCGATCCCTGAGAACTGGATTCTCAGCTGCTTCATAAGCTTCTCCGAAGTCTACATCTCCTGCATACATGTCTTTCAGATTCTCAAAACCTAATGTCTTGACCCTGAATTCCTACAACAACAAACATTTCTTGCTCAAAGCATCAGCCACTTTGTTAGCAGTTCCTGAAATCTGTTTGATTACAAACGTGAAATTTTGCATGTACTCTACCCATTTTGCATGCTTTTGATTCAACTTTTCCTGTTGACTCACGAATTGCAATGCATGATTATCACTGTACAACACAAATTCCTTGGGTATTAAGTAATNTGAACTAAAAGCCAAATTAGTTCCCAGCTTTTTCTATAGCGTCCTCCAGAAATGACCTATGAATTTGGTATCCCGATCCGAGACTATGCTCCTCGGTAATCCATGGAATCTGACAATTTCTTTGAAAAACATATTTGCGACGTGGCTCGCATCGCTGGTCTTCTGACACAGTATGAAATGTGCCATCTTCGAGAACTTGTCCACCACCACAAAGATGGAATCAACTCCCCTCTGCGTTCTGGGCAATTCCAGAACAAAATCCATGCTAATGGCTTCCTAGGGCCTCTCGGGTATGGGCAAGGGCTGATATAAACCCGTGTTCTGATTTCGGCCCTTTGCATGTTGACATATCCTGCACTTGTCAACAAGATTTTTCACATCTGTGCGCATGCCTGGCCAAAAATATGATTCGCTCAATTTGGCGAATGTTTTGTCATGTCCAAAATGACCTGCTAAGCCTCTGCAGTGATTTTCCTTTACCAAATTCTCCCTCATGGAACAATCTGGAATGCACAGTTGATTGCCTTTAAACAACAATCCCTCCTGGATCAGGTAGTCTATCCAAGGGCTCCGATCCCTGAGAACTGGATTCTCAGCTGCTTCATAAGCTTCTCCGAAGTCTACATCTCCTGCATACATGTCTTTCAGATTCTCAAAACCTAATGTCTTGACCCTGAATTCCTACAACAACAAACATTTCTTGCTCAAAGCATCAGCCACTTTGTTAGCAGTTCCTGAAATCTGTTTGATTACAAACGTGAAATTTTGCATGTACTCTACCCATTTTGCATGCTTTTGATTCAACTTTTCCTGTTGACTCACGAATTGCAATGCATGATTATCACTGTACAACACAAATTCCTTGGGTATTAAGTAATTCCTCCACTTCTTCAATGCTTGTATGATGGCATAGAATTCTTTATCGTATGTGGAGTATTTCAGCTTTGCATCGTCCAAATTCTCGCTGAAATATGCAACAGGTCTATCATCCTGACTCAAGACCCCTCGAACAGCATACCCGCTGGCATCACACTTCACTTGAAATGTCTTCTGAAAGTCAGGCAACACCAGAATTGGTTGCTCTATTATCTTCCGCTTCAACAGATTGAAGCTTTTCTCAGCCTCTGCTGTCCAATGAAAATTTTTATGCCGCTTCTTTACTGTGTCCATCATTGCGGCGCTAATTCCACTGAAATTCTGAATGAATTTTCTGTAGAAACTAGCGAGTCCATGAAATCTCCTTACCTCGAAAACATTTCTCGGTGATGGCCAATTTCTGATCACTTCCACCTTCTCAGGATCCATCTTCAATTCATTCGCCGAAATTACAAAACCCAAGTAAATGAGCTCTGTCTGCATGAAAGAACATTTCTTCAAATTGACTAACAACTTCTCCTGCTGTAGCCTCCTCATCACAATGTCCAAATGCTCCAAGTGTTCATCCTTGGTCTTGCTGAAAATCAATATGTCATCCAAATATACAACTACAAATTTGTCGATGAAATCCCTCAGGACTTCATTCATCAGCCTCATAAAAGTGCTCGACACATTTGTCAAACCAAATGGCATGACCATCCATTCGTACAAACCTTCGTTTGTCTTGAATGCTATCTTCCATTCATCACCTTCTCTCATTCGGATATGATGATATCTGCTCTTGAGATCAATCTTCGAAAAATAATTTTCCCCACTCAGGCAATCCATCAAGTCATCCATTTTCGGCAGTGGAAATCTGTACCTGATGGTGATTTTATTTATCGCCCTAGAGTCTGTACACATTCTCCAGCCTCCATCCTTCTTCATACTTAGAACTGTTGGAATGGCACACGGACTAAGGCTCTCCCTCACCAGTCCTTTATCCATCAAATCCTGTACCTTCCTTTTGACCTCCTCGTTCTACTGAGGTGTCAACCTATATGCTTCCTTATTTGGCAAACTTGCTCCTGGTATGAGGTCAATGTGATGACTCACACTCCTCATATGTGGCAATGGACGAGGTAGTTCGTCCACAATGATATCAACGAACTCTCCCAGCAGTTCTTGAATCTCCCCTGGCAAGTCTTCCACTCTTGTGCTTGTCAGGACAATTCTCGGTTTCCTGACCACAAAGAATTGTGGATCTTCATTTTTTTCCATCTCTGTGAGAAGTTCCTTCCCACTCATAAGAAGTATTGTACTGCTTAATTCTGGTTTCACTTCCTTATCCTTTATCGAAAGCAGTCTGTATGTTCTCCCATCCTTGTCCAAGGTATATGTGTTCATCCTTCCATCATGAAAAACATTTATGTCATACTGCCATGGTATACCCAACAATATATGACATACGTCCATGGGAATAACATCACACATAATCTCATCATGGTAATTTCCAATTTTAAATTTAACTAAGCATTGTTTGGTAACACTTACTCGGTGTCCTTTTTGTAACCACGAGACTTTATATGGACTCGAGTGCTTAGTTGTTTCCAGCTCCAGCTTTTCCACCATCTTGGATGAAATGAGATTATCGGTGCTCCCACTGTCTATGATGACTTTGCATTTCCTATCCTTGGCTATGCAAGATGTCCTGAACAGTCTACTCCTTTGCACTGTGTTGTCCACCTCTTTATCGGGTGTCAAAAGGATCTTATGCATCCCAAGCAATCTTCAGCTGTCTGCATCTTCGTTCTCAGCATCACGCTTCTGCGCTTCAGTGATGTGAGTTTCTCCTCTGTTCATTTTCCTGTCTAGATAGTCAATAGCTTTGTGTCCGTCCTTCCCACATGTAAAACATGTGATGATTCCTCTTCGGCCTCTTCCTCTACCTCAGGTACGAGGAAAAGTGTTCACGTCGGCATATCCGCCACCCTATTCTATATGCTGCCTCCTCGGCTCAGCATCTTGTTGCCTCTGTTCAGTCTGTGGCTGCCTCTGCTGTGAGGTTCCACCTTTTTCAACTTTACCCTGAGGTCTCTTCCAATCCTCCTTGGGATTTTGTGTTCTTTCTTGGGCAA
>SNQJ01S0240017.1:2287-13569 GCA_010110895.2 Picea sitchensis
CCATGAGCTTCATGAACTCATGCATCAGTGGGAGATACAACATGAAGATGTATTAATGAATATGTTCATGTTCTCATTAGCAGGAGATGCTCATCAGTGGTATCTCCTTGAGAGAATTTCATGCAACTTTCAATAGACATTGTCGAAAGTTTTATTCCTTTGATTTTATTTGTCATAATTGTTGTGAGGAATATGAGGACAAGGATCAAGATATGACTGTTTTGAATGAAAGCTATGAGGATGAAATCTATGAAAGCTGTGAGGAAGAAGGCTGCGAGGAGGAAGAAGATGCTTTGGGTGAGTTGATGGAACCGGTAACATCTCTCTCTGCCAAAATATAAGTGTTGGAATTTGAGTAAAGCGTAGAGGATTCTCCAATCCTTAAGACAGATGTTCTTGATAGCCCTATGGATGGTTATAGTGTTGAATATTTCATAACTGTAGAGGACTCACATTCTTCTCCTGATGTGCCTATTGTCTCAAATTTAAATCAATAAATAATGGTGTATTCGAATGAGGAGCAACAATACCCTACATCACAATTTGCTGACCTGGGGAGAAACCAGCATGTATATGAAAGCTACGAATCAGATTCTGAGATGGATATGCCAGATTCCCAAGAGCATACAACAAAGACCTGTCCTCTTTTTATTAACTAAAATCATCATGAGAAAATTAACCATCCTGAGCAACATATTGAAGAGAAGAGATTTCACATGGGTCATGTTTATGATGATTATGACTCTGACCCTTGGGAAATCCATAAAGAAGAAAAGGAGTAGTAGAAGGGGCAATTCATATCCTACCCAGAGCCTGTAGGTGAGAAACCACCACCTAAGCCCAATCAACTTGCATCATCTTCTCATCCACCTGTTCTTATTAGAGATATTCAACCATGTGTGAGCAGTTGTGGAGAAGATCGGGTTGTCTGTTACAAATTTTCTATATTTTTCCACTCCTTCTATGAGCTTGTCAGCGAGCACATGGAGCGACATTCCCTTCATGCCTTGGAGCTGCCTAGATTTTTCTCAACTTGAGCCTTTGGAGGAAAGCTGAAGGATGTAACTATTATGTTGTCATGGTTGCATCATTTGTTACTAATCATGGACATAGTGAAGGAGCTTCCAGTTAGGAAGTTACTTGAATGGCTATGGTGGAAGTTTGATTTCACCTAGCACTATGTAAAAAATCAATTAGTATTTTACTTTCTTTTTTTAGGATAGTGTGCTTGTCGGCCTTTAATCCTCAGCAAGATGTTTTTTGAGCATGACTCCATAGCCCAATGCAGAAGGTGACTGGAACTACTTGTTCTTGGCATCTCCTAGGGAGCATGCCATCCCCTGTGGAGCCAAATGTTATGACATATAGTTGTCAAGGGCAGTAGGTCATCCAAGTTCGTGGTCTGCACAAGAAGCATCTGAGCACAGTATGTGGAGAAACTCATTTTGGGATTAAAATACAAATAGACAGGTTGAATTTTTTCAGCGGTGGATATTCCAGGAGCATTCCATATTAACGGCCCCCAGGTATTCGAGATTTCAAAATTGCATGAAGTATAGCACCATGAGAAAGGCCGAAGCCCGAAGTCCTGAAGCAGATCTTGACCGTCGATTCAAAAAGGAAATTTCTTATCCATTGATCTGAAGAGGGAATATTTGAGTCGTTGAGCATAATTCCCTGCCCATGATCAAAAGATCAACGACCACAGTCCATTGCGGGGATGCAATGTGCTCGGGCGATAATTTTCCTGAGCGGTCCTGTAATTGAAGTCATGGTTTGGCAAAAGTAATATGTGGAAAATGGTGGTGGATTGCGGGCTCAAAAGCAGTGTGAACCCAAACCACCTTTGAGCAGCCCCACAATCACGTGTTTATATAGTGTCCTATATGAGAGTAGTGTGTGGCCGCCCCCTGGGCATTAAGACACATTTTAATCACGAGAAAAGGCAGTTAATGAAGTGAGGTGATAGTTGAAAACTATGTCTCACTGCATAAATGGAAAGCCAGAAAGGACCGACAGAACAAATCTTTCCTTTGATAGGGGAAGGCATGCACAGAGGAGACTACATGTGCAGTATGATCGAGAAGACACATATGGCATTGGACAAGAAGCTTGAGCCTGCCTTTGCTGGTAGTGGATAATATTTTTCGAGTATATAGGAGTCATTTTGATAGTTTGTAATGGTCGATGGTTGAGCTAAGCTCCCGTATTGTAAACTTTTGATGAAGCTTCTGGTTTTCTGGTTATGTAATAGGATTTGAGACTTCTGGTTTAATCTAAGTCAACTTGTTTTTCGTCTTGTTTACCTCTAATGCTAGAGTGTCCATGATTGAAAGATTCACATGGATTGTTATGGCCGTATTGTAATGTAGGTTTGATTGCAGTTCTGTTGTAATGTTCTCCAACCCTTTCTGAAACTTTGAATCCAAGAGGATCTTGTTTTTTGAGTTGTTCCTCCTTAGGCTGCTGGAAGACTAGATGTCCATAGAAGACCTCTACATTCTTCTCTCTATTTCTTCCTCCTACTCACCCTTACTACAACTTATTGACTGGAGTTAATCAAGACCTCACCTGCTTGTGCATGTTGGTCTAGTTTTATGAGTTAGAATGATATTATCTTGAGTCTACATCCATTCAAACCCCTTTCAATTTATTCATTGTGACATATAAAATGATGGGTACTGGGCTTATCCTCATTATAGTATGAGGGTGATTCCTAGTGTTAACACATTATATATAATATTTTTATTTTTTTCCTTTGTTTCTAGTAGTTGATGCAAGTATTGTTTTTTTTTTGTATATATAAGAAGTATCTCTTAAAAAAATGATAAAACATTCAATGGAACTTATGTATTCAATGGTATTTAATCCAAATACATTTTTTTTTGTGAATTAGCTAGTCCAAAGTTTTCTATTACAGTAAAAAGAGGAAATTATACAATATAAATTTGACTAGTCGGCCACTTGGGAAACTCAATCACTCACAAAATAGCAATTAAGTTTACCATGACAGACCATAAGATAAAAAAGAAGAACCAAATATCCTTTACAATTCACATTTTTTTTCATATTGTGCATGCTAGCTCTAGGATTATGTCTATATCTAAACGAAGGTGGGGTGACAGCCTCACACTCATTTATACTATATAAACAAAAATAAACTAGTAGAATCAGGATGAGGCTCAGTGACACTTGAACAACCATGACTCAGACCAACACCATCTGCATTCACACTCAAGAGATGATGCATCTTCTTTATTAAACTTAGAATCTCCATTTGAATCTCGTTCATGTTCAAGAAAATGTGTTCATGTGCCTTGTTCCACTCCAAAAACTCTTTCCCCGTCATGGTTTTTAGAATCCAATATAAGTCCACTATTTTTGTGTACAGGGTGGCGTAGGTGCGATACAAGCCAGGGTTAGGTATCCATTATCCAATTTCAACATCTACATCATCATAGTCTATGAAATGGCGGAGGACTCAAACATCAGCATTGGAAAATTCAAGCTCCTCCCTAATATGTGATGGGGTATGGGCCTCATCGACCTCGCTAGAAGCAATAATGGACAGGGTAAAACATTCAATAAATCCTTCTCGATGACTGCGACCACATTGTCATTTCCCTCCTCATGGCATGGTGAAATCAATGGCAGCAGAGATGACAAGAGGAACATGAGAAAGATGATGGCTAGGATAATGAATAAGGCACAGAGTACGGACAAAATGGAAGAGAAACTGTGCACAATGTCAAACCTTGCTGGTAGGAACTTTCAAATAGGGAATCCATCTGAGCACAATATGGGGAGTAATGGTGCAAACAACACCATTACTTCCATTAAATTCCTTGAAATCATAATAGCAGGAGAAGGAGTGAAGGACACGGAGTGATAATTCACATGCAAAGGATTAAAGAGGGTGAGAGGATTACATTACTCATGTTGATGGGAGGTCGTCGAGGTCGAAACATCATCATTGGGGGAGTGTACCAAGCCACCAATTGTGTGGGGGTAGTGTGGCAGTGCATTATTCCTTCCATGTTTCCCTAATACCCAATCTGGGAGATCTACCAAATACATTAAAAGCTATAATAATTCAATTTTATATGAAGTGAAGTAAAATAAATAGAATATTCATGTCTAATCTATAATTAACATTTATTAATTATAAGGTATTCAAATAATATTAAGTTGACATACAATCAACGATACAAACAACGATTATTTAGCAACATTTGTGGTAGCAACTCCAAATGGTTTTATTGTCTTTGGAAAAAATAGTTAATACATTTATGTAAATTCCCATATTTCTTGAATGGATAAAAATTAGGCTTTCTAAACAAGGTTAAAACCTTCATCACTTACATTAAGTAAGTTAGTAAAAAGAATGAGCACATGAAAGAAATAGAGGAAGTACAAGTTAAGAACAAAAATATGGAAGGAATTACTCATAATGTCACAAAAGTAAAACGAGAAATCCCTATTCTTTACAATTATTGGTCTCAAGGAAGAGGGAAAATAAGATATTTTAGAAAAGACCAATGGGTTTTACAAGCACACTATGCATATTAAAAAACCAAACATAGTAAATGCGTTTCAAGTTAAAACCAAAAATATGGAAGGAATTATTCATAATATTATAAGAAGAAAATGAAAAATCTCTAAAATTAAAAATTATTGGTCTCAAGGAGGAATAGGATATTGTAGAAAAAATTAATGAGTTTCGTAGGCACAATATGTACATTCAACAACCAAACATGGTAAATGTGTTTCAAGTTGGGAGGAAAGGAGAAACATAATGGGACGTGATTATGATGTTTTGAGCTATGACTTCATAATATAAGTATTAAATCATAACCATCATCGTAAAGGGAATTTTTTTATCAATGAAGATTTAACAAGGGGCCAATTTATTAAACGAATTGAGGAATGGGTGAAGTTCAAGGTAAAAAGAGAAGTTGGTAAAATCACATTTTTGAGATATAACAAAACTCGGATAATCAATAAAAGGAAATTTGATAGACCCCGTCAAGAGATAATGGGAAGCGTAAGGAATAATGACTCCAAGGAACAATAGTGGTTTATCACTATACAATGTGGATACTATAATATCTTTTGAATAATGTTGATCCGTTAGTCATTTTGAAACTTGGGAGTGTGAAGGTAGGGAAATTCTTGAGCTCCGATAATCTTTTAAACACCCTTTATGGAATCCCAATGATAATATTAGAGGAAGGCCATTTGGAGGTGTTCATGTATATGTTATGAAAATAAGATATTTGTAATTTGAGTTAATAATAACAAATAATTTATATGGATTAAAGTGAAGAGAGGTTAAGAAAATATTTTCATTGCTATTTGTTATTTTTTTTCATGATCAATGTCTGATATTTAAAAGGTTGGTCATATCTTAGGATGAGCTTTATATGTACCCAAGGGTATTTCCAAATTTTTACAAGTAGGAGATACAATTTCACTTAGATATTTTAATGTTAGGACATGTTGTATTCAAGTAGATATGATAAAGGGTAGAGATTCCATGTGCCAAATGGAAGAAATTGATATGAAGGAACTAAATGGGAAATAAACTGATATCAAGGAACTAAGAGGGAAGCACTAGTATAAGATTTCAGAAGATACAAGAGGCATTACAATGATGGATAAACATTTACTATCTTTATGTATTTTCTGTAATTTCTTTATTTGTAATGATTACCTCACATATTATTTGGATAGGAGTATACACAAGCCAAATAAATTAGGGAGTAAGTGCAGTGGACTATTCAATATAAGAGAGAACAATTTACTAAATGAGTAATTTTGGGATTGGGATTAAACTTCTAGAATGCCCTCATATGCCCATTTTTGTTTGTCTTAGAAGAGTAAAAGATAATGGTTAAAAAATACTATATGGAGATTAAATTATAAAGATATAAATTCCATTTTTTCGATAAACTATCTAGAATATTTATATTACCATCGTAAGAGTATAGAAAAACTTGTTGTTGACATGCCAATAGGAAAACCAGAATATCATCAATGCATCAAATTATCTGAGATAATATGGAAATAATGTCTTTTGAACTTAAAAGTATGGATATAAATGAAAGTAATATTATTCTTTGTATCTAAAACAAAATATTTGCACTGATTTTTTCTATGTTGATAAAGATGAGGCACGATTAAAATCCCAAGACCTCCTAAATTAAACAACAAAATAATGAACTTAAAAATCATTATAATTGAGTAGAGGGTTGGCCCTCATATGGAGGCACATGTGCATTAGGTAGAGTGACATGTGAGAGGTCCAATCCCACTATATGATTGAACATCAGGTTCATTTTGTAGTCATGGAGCCAAATTTGAGCTTTGATTTTGTTGAGCTAGAGAAGTATTTCATTTTTTTAATCTTTACGGTCCACCAAAACACATCTGAAAAGGAGATTCATGTGCCAATAAACTTCTGTTGTCTTCAAGTATTGAGAGACCCGAGATCTAGTGTTCCCTATGTTTGAGATCCATGATTTGATTGAATCAATGATGTCATCATCATAGACAAAGCATCATAGAACTCGAACATCAACCTCTGTGAGGTCTATATTAGCTTGGATGTGGGGAGGCGTATTCATGATATAAGAGTCAGATGATTCTTTTGCCGCAGATGCAAGACAGGTGCTCGATTATCATGTAAGGTTTCAAGAGGATCCTCCTTGAGCATGATGGGGGAGTCAGCCACAAGCCATTGGAGTTTGGGTAAGAAGGACAAGGAACACCTATAAGGGTAGAAGGAGAGCCAAAGAAGAGGGAATAAAGAAGAGGCGAGGGGAGAGAAGAAGGAAGGTAAGCTGGCATAGCCAAATGAGTTGGGTAGCAAGGATAAAAGTGATGAGCATTAAAACAGAGAAATAATTGGAGGTATCACCATTATGATTGTAGGGGATACAAGTAATTGCAATTAATGTAGATAGAGCATCCATAATAAAGATCCAGGTGAGATGAACATACCAAGTGAAGGAGAGGTACCGTCAATGTATCATGAACAATGCATAAGAAGGATGACCACAAGGAACTGTGAGCCAAAAATCACATGGCATTGTAGTGGACTTAATCTCCATTAAGTGAGGTGACAGGGGTATGAATAGGGTGGCAGGAACTCGCAAGTGGAGGGTACATGTGGCGACCCCATGGGCGGTCTTTTCCCCATCACCCAATTCAATGGAATATAAATTCCTTTTTTGAATGGGGATAAATCAAGAATTTCATATGGTGTATCTATTTCAAAGAAATGAGAAATATGTTAACAAATGGGTGAAATTAAATACTTTCAAAATTGTAAGATAAAATCCTAGTTAGAGACCTTTTAATGACATTTATAATGAAGAACGCCTATCCACACGAAAACAAATATAAATTGCTAGCCTAGATGATAAGATCCAATGTATACAAAAAAACATTGTGCGGGAAATAATAGTCTTTCATACAAAATAACAAGATCTAGTTGACACTTTCACACATCATCCAAAAAAAGTTATGAAAAAAAATACATTCAAAATCCTCTTAGCGAGGTAATATACATGAGGAAGAAACAAATTCATATATATGTTCAGTCTATGAGAAACACATTAAAGGAAATGATTCCAACATGGATTTCTTGAGGGAAAAAACAAAGATGATTTCAAAAGAAGATATAGAGGCATGGGTTAAGAATATTGACAATGGAAAGGCACACTATACTCATTGTTTAGCAATTGAAATGATAAAATGGTGAGGTCCACCTTTTCTTATGCTTCTCAAGGATATATTCGATGATGCCATATGGCATGTGTTTACCATAGACTAGCATATTATAAAAGTGATACCCATTCACGAATGATGTTCATATGAATAATGTGAGAAATTATAGAATCAACATGGTTAGTAGACTCTTTGGCACCATTCTCTATTGGAAAATAAATAAATGGGTAGAATAAAATAGTGTCACACTCTCCTTCTCAAATTGTTTTTTAGCTTAAGGATTCAACCATTGACCATGTGGTAACGCTTAAGATTTGTTGTCAAGAAAGTGTGTTGGAGTAGGAATGTTTGGAGAACAATGTAGCAAGAAAGGAAGAAAAACACACCACATTTTGAGGAAAAGTAGTGCACACGATAAGATTTGTGGAAATCTGGTACAAATCTTGACAAACCTATCCTAATTAGGGTTATGGTTTTGGGATGAATTGTAAGGGTTTCTAACCCATTTTTTGTAATATAAATAAGGGGTATGAGGGATATTAGAAAAAAGAATAAATCATTATCATAGGAATCTATTTATCCATAGTAGTATGTTATTTGTTTTGAAGAACCTGTTTTGGAGTCTTTGTGAGTTGGAGTATGTTTTGAGAGCTATTGAGCTCAGATGAGGTCAAAGTAGTTGAAGGTCAAGTCACAAGCTATGGAGATTGGTGTGATCTTGGTCTGTATCACTAATCTTTACTGTGATGTAATGCACACAACACCCTTTTGATGAATAAGAATAAAGAAGTCAAAGAGCTTTGTGGACGTAGCCCCAGGGGGGTAAACCATAGTAAAACCACGTGTGAAATTTGTGTTAATGTGCTATTGGTTATTCAGTTATCATTGAAGGATTAGATATATGAATGGATGATTTATTTACAGTGCACATTATATTAAATATGAAAATGAATGAATGAATGAATGGATCTGATGAATATTATAATAGATTATAGAATGCATGGTTAAGTAGAAAGAAGAAGTAAGAAGAAAATCCCCCAATATCTTCCATGAATATAGTCATCTGCATCCTGCAGTCCCCTATAAAGCATCTCGATTGAGACTACATTCTGCACTATGTGTGCAATGTATCCTTTTGATTTACCAGAAGGGTCGAGGGTGATAAGGGTTTTGTTGGAGAGCTAAGGTAGAACCCAGGGCAGTCCATAAGTACAACAAATGGTTATGTTGTCGGCTAGAACTCATAAGAAGAGTCAGGAAGGGGTTTGGTAAAGAGGATGCAATGGTAGAAAGGGATGTTCAGGCCATGGAATCATACGCATAAAGATATTAAAAGATGGTTAGAGACAAAGAAGTTGGAGTTCACATAGAAAGACAATAAGAGTTCTAGGTATACACCACGCTAGTAATTACAAAGGTATGTGTTTACTGATTTGCATTAAGCATATTTTTGCTTCTTTCCACAGCTATTTCAAGAGTGGTTGTTAACGTTGAAGGATACCCATCCGACTAACTGAATTAGGC
Source organism: Picea sitchensis (assembly GCA_010110895.2). Taxonomy (NCBI): domain Eukaryota; kingdom Viridiplantae; phylum Streptophyta; class Pinopsida; order Pinales; family Pinaceae; genus Picea; species Picea sitchensis. Next base: position 11,543 of record SNQJ01S0240017.1, read on the forward strand.
CAGTAGTGTGGGCTACAAAAAATATCACACGGTTGGAAAGAGTTAATAATAAATTCACACGTGCAATAGATTTTTGGTTAGATAACATTACTGTGGGGCTTATCACCGAGTTTGTCATAGATACAACGAATTCATACACTACTGTAGAGAAATATTTCTTAATGGGAACCAGAGGGAGGTACATCAGGTCACTTTACACGTTGATCAATGTATTACTACATGATAAAGGCGTGATGACCATGGAATTAGATAGATATATCACTCAATGCGCATGGGGGAGTTGGGGGAAGCAGTAAGGAAGATATGAGAAATGGATAAGGATCTTGAGAGTAGTCGGAATAAGGAAGCAATGGACCCCATCATTTTGGATGATGAACAAACCAGGGAAATCATAAGAAGTGCAGGTGTGACGCGCAACAGATGACCCTACCAATATAGGATGAATAATAAGAAGATGGATATAGTGGAGTGCAAGGGCTTGGATAGTGATGAGGAAGAGGTAGAGGACATTCGCACCACGAGGAATATTGAGAAGATCTTGAGCACCACATATGAGAGGAAAACCATAGGTCATGGGTTCAACGCAAAAGAAGGCTCTCCATTCCAGATCTAAATTAGTGTGGAACCCACAACCCCATGTGCGACTAACACAACTGAAGAAGAAAAACCAGTTAACGAACAAGTGATTAGTGGTAGAAGAATTTTTTAGGACATGGGTCCAGTAATAGAAGTGCAAGTTCAACAAGTAGTAGTCAAGTTTTATCACCATGCGGAGGTGGTAATTCAACAACTTTCACAATGGGAGGAAAATATCCAACCATCAGGATACTAGAGTTTCGAGGGGACGAGTAAGATGATCTAAAAAAAAAAATTGTTCATCTGTGAGAAGATATGGGAAACAAAGAAGATTATAGATGATGATACAAAGGTTGCACAGTTAGAAATCACTTTTTGAGACTATGCATTAGATTGGTACGTTGTTCTGTTAACAAATATACCAACAGGAACACCCACAATTGTAGAAAATGTGAAGAGATAGTTAATAAATGAATTTCAGAATCCAAGTTCATAAGAATAGCTTATGAATGAAATGATAGAGATTAGGAAGAAAACAAGAGAATCAGTCTGGGAAGTGGACTAGAAATTCAAGAGGTTAAAAGGTAAGTTAAAATACACTACTATCGATACAAAACATAGGAATTTGTTCATTAATTCTTTGTTTCCACACTTGAAGTATCCTTTGAGACAACACAAATTCCAAATTTAGGGCGAGGCCTTACATTTAGCTTTACAGTTAGAGGAAAACCAATACAAGCATACAGATCCGGCTGTGGAAGAGTTGAAGCAAGATCTAATGAACCTTAGATTCTAGCTAAACTAGAACAAAGGAAAGGAGAAAAGAGAAGATGTATGGTGTACAATGTGACATCCCCCAAAAATAAAATATTTCTTATTTTGTGTGATGGAAATTTATTTCATTTTTAAGCAAATTCGAATATGGAAATTTTTTGCCATTTATGGCAATTTCGAATTTTGAATTTAATAATTGTATTTAATTATTGTGACTGTTGGGCAAAGATTTGTTTAGACTCAACTAACTATTTGACTATGACACTTGTATCACAACAGAACATTTTATATTAACTGCAGGAGGACAAATGGAACAACCATGTTAAAAATCAGCTGACCATGACTCCATGAGTAGGGAACAAGTTGGAACTGCCTATGGGCTGATGATTACAAGTGGAAAATCAGAGATTTGGCCACTAACAGCCCCTGAAAATCAGGGATTAAGAAAAACTTTGAAAATCCCCAAAGGAGGGAAAAGACCTGGGCAAGAATATATATATATATATATATAGCATATGTGAGGAGGCAGGACACTGCCAAGTATGTTGGGAAAGGATTCCCAAGCTCTCTTGCTGTTATGAACACTGTGGATTGAGTGTGAGGCAAGATGAGCTTATTGAAACAACAATGCCTTGTTGTTATGAGCATTTTTGAGTAAGTGTGAGGCAAGAGGATAA
>SNQJ01S0240020.1:0-13556 GCA_010110895.2 Picea sitchensis
TTCAAAGGCCGAAACCTTTGAACACTGGAAAAACTCTTCCAAGGCTAAAGAAGTCAAAATATTAGGAAGAGGAGCGACAGTAATCGTCAGATCGGTTGTAGAGGGGAGAATGGACCGTTAGATTTGCATCCAGTGAACAGAGGAAGCACGGAAGACAGAAACAAATCTCATCTGTTTGGTCTGAGCGCAGAGGATAAAAAATCGTTGGATCTGGACGGAAGTGCATGAGCCTTAACGATGTGAATATGCAGGAGGGTGGACTTGTTAAAGTCCCGAAGTCATTTGGGACCATTCATAATATGGGAGGACGAGTGGCGAGAACCCATCAAATTCGGGTGAAGACACTTTGGGAGGAACGAGCGCATAGAAGTTTGAAACTTCCGAAGCCAAAGAGCCGAAGAGACGAGGGAATCTGATTCGTCAGATTCAGAGGGACACACATCGGGAAGTCGTGAGATCAAGAGAAAGATGAGGACAGAATGTTGAAACATCCGAACCTCGAGTAGCCGGAGATTCGAGGGTCGTCGATATGTGAGGATAGATGAACTCCGTGAGAAATGAGTGCATAGGAGTTTGAGACTCCCGAAGCCCGAAGCGTCGAAGATCCGAAGCACCGAAGACCCGAAGAGAATCTAGACCGTCAGATCCAAAAAGGGAATGTGGAGAAAGATCGTGAACTCCGGGTGAAATCACTCTAGGAGAACGTGAAGGAGAAGGGTTTGAGATCATCAAATCTCGAACAGCCGAAGAGGACGATAGTCGTTGATCTAGATTGGACAGGTATCACTAGATCGTGAGCTTTGGAGGATTATACTCTGGGGTTTTTGAGAAGTTGAGTTTGGGAAAGTTCTGAAGCACCAAATCCAAAGCATCCAAGGCCGTAGATCCCAAAGGAAAGGGTGTGGATCGTTGATCTGTGAGGGGGTATGTGGAGGATGGAGATTCTCTCCGTTGGACAGTCGTTGGATTAGGGAGGAAAAGTGTCAGAGGATCCGACACTCTGGAAGGATTCACTCCAGAGATTTGTATTTTTTGAGATTTGAAAGCGTCGAAGGTCGAAGTCCTGAAATGATGAGAGTCATTGTTGTGAAGGTGGACACACGATGCCATATGTAGAACTCCGGTAGAAAGTAGAGGGGGTAAGGTCCGAAGACCCTAGAAGATCTCGATCGTTGATCGAGGAGGGAGCTGAAGGACCATTGATCTAGTTGAGGAGGCCAAACTCCCAAAGTGGGAGCAGAGTCGTCGATTAAGGAGGATGCGTGGCAGACGTTCTGCCATTTTGTAGAAATCTCTCCAGAAGAAACGAGATTTTGAGATTTTAGATTCTCAAAGGGAGGATTCACAGAAGGGATCCTGGCCATAGATTCAGGGAGACAGGTGGCAGTAGATCTTCCACTCCATAATATTTCCATACAGAGGAAGTGAAAGTTTGAGATTCAAAACTCTCGAAGGCTGGAAAGTCGGAATCATCCCGGGAGGTCGCAGGACCCTAGGAGGGTAGGGGGGTTGCATCACATTGTTGCCTCATTGATGGCAGTGTGGGCCCAAGTGTGATGTCGAATATTATTATGGAAGAGCTAGGCTTGTCTTATACTAATGAAAACACCAGAAGCATGCTCTCTTATAATAGTCTACAACAAATGACCATAGTTGATATTAAAGACGTGACTTTAGTTTTGTGCCCACACCCTGAAATAAGGACAACCCTTAGTATTCAGGTAAATAATATGTCAGTAAGAAATTACTCCATCCTCTTAGGAATATATTGACAAGATTTGACAGGAAGATACCTCTCACTCGACGGGACACACTTATCCGTTCCTCGGAATGGTAAAAACATTATAGTCCTTAGAGAGGGAAGGATTTCACGTTACATAGAAAGTGTCCCACAACCAAATGTGAACTATATCGAAGAGAACCTAGGGATGTATTCCATCTTTACTGAGGAGGATAACATTCCCTTGGAACAAATCGATTTAGATGATGGTATGTGGCACATGCACTTTGATGGTTCATGCTCTAGTGAAGGTAACGGAGCTAGCATAATCTTGTACTCTCCTATGGGGAAAATTCATAACTTTTCTTACAGGTTGGAGTTTGATTGCACAAAAAATGTTACTGAATTTGAAGCTTTATTATTAGGCATTGAAAATTCATATAATCTTGGTTGTGGTCACCTTTTAGTTTTTGGAGATTATGAGCTTGTTGTGAACCTTGTACGTAAGATTTACTCTCCTAGCAACAAGTTGATGAAACGATACACCCAAATTGTTTGGGAACTTATCTTGAACCTATTATCTTTCAACATCACTCATGTTAAGAGGGAATTGAACCCAATGGTCGATCGGTTAGTTATTTTTTCAGCCTCTCCTAATTGCCAACTTCTGTCACACGGACCTGATTGTACTTTTCAATCTCTATATCGTCCACATATCCCTGACAATATAGAAACTTGGCAGGTCTTCCCTAGTGATGAGAGAATTTTTTCTTTCATTCAAAATGAGCCTTATAATCCAAAGGAAATTATATCCATAGAATATAACAAGATTCCTAAGGGCTTGACTCCTCTAGAGAGCTCATTTTCATAGAGTGATGTAGGAAATAAAGACAAACAGAAGGAAGAGGAGTCAAAAAGGAAGGTGGGTGAAACCATCTCATTGAACATTGGGACACTCGAGTCTCCAAAGTTTGTTAAAATAGGTTCCCAATGTTCTGATGAAGAGAAAATGAAGTTTTCCAAGCTACTTGGTGAATTTCAAGATGTTTTGCTTGGTCTTATGAGGATATGCGTGGTTTTGATACTTCTCTTATATAGCATGTCATTCCCATCAAGGAAGGCATAAAACTAGTTAGGCAAACACAAGGACTTATCAACCCTGCACTGGAAGAAACTATTCAAAAGGAGCTGGAAAAAATCTTGAAAGTTGGAATTATCTTTCCGGTTAAATATTCTGAATTTCCAATTTGGTTCTTGTTCGGAAAACAACTGGTCAGATCCGATTTTGCGTTGATTTTTGTGCAGTTAAGCAGGCTATTATGAAAGGTTATTTTCCTCTCCCCGACATAAAAATGATTTTGCAGCAAGTTGAAGGGTCATAGATGATGCCCTTACTTGACGCTTCTTTCGGTTGCAATAAGATCAAGGTAAAAGGGGCAGATAAATTCAAAACCACCCTTATTACTCATTGGGGTACTTTGACTTATGAACGTATGCCTTTTGGCTTATCTGATGCAAGTACCACTTTTAAAATACCTATGCAAATAACTCTTGACGATTTGATTGGTAAGATTATCCATGTTTATCTTGATGATCTAATCGTGTACTTTAAAGGGCTATAAATTGTCTCTAAGTTCCAAAATTTATGGTTGGGTTCTTTCAAGATCGCTTTTGTCATGGGTACTAATTCTTACATTCTAAAGGATTTACAGGAGCGATTTTTTTCCTACAGCACTAACGGTTCTCAATTAAAACACTACGTGGAACCAACTTGAAAAGTTTTAACACTGTTTGGATTTTTTGTATATTAGTAGTCTAGTTTTGCTTTCATTTTTCCACCTTTTTTCATTTTTGCTTTTACAGTAGTTTGATTTCTTCTTTCCTTTTAAATAGATTTCATGCTACTTTTGCAAATTCTGTCATTTGATTTTTGTTGTTTTAAATTTTGTAGTCTTATGTCTGTCATGATTTTTATGGCTTTTCATATTTTAGTTGATTTTTGGTCAAGAATAAGATGTTGGATCAGTTTTTCCACAGTGACACTCCTACAATGTATTGTTAGTCAATAACAATCAAGATTACACAATTGTTACAATGTTCTCCCTGAAATCATAATTGAATTTGTTATATGCTTTCACTGTTGTCTTATAAAGAAATTGTTTATCTCCCACTTTTGCTTTCCATTTCTCCACGCATTCGAGAATTTAAAAAAGAAAGTCCATACATTTTTCTCCTTGAAGTAAAGAGCAAGTTTTGGTTGAATGATTATGCGTAAACCCCCTCATACATAACATTTTTCATGAGTTATTCCTGAATTCCCGGTCATTTTTCCATTAAATCCTCTCACTTCCCCATGTTGCATAATCATTATGGTTATATCTTCTTGATATGTTGTTCTTGTTCTGCAAAACCATGTGTTATGAGTTCTTAATCTGTTGGAAACAGATTTCCCTGTGGAGTCGACAGTTTGTTGACGATTAAAATCGCAACGACGATTTTTCTCACAAAGTATTGATAAGCCTATTATTTAAACTATGCCAATGATATATAATACTAGTAGGTGGGACCCCATTGTAGATTGGAGGATCAGAGATAGTCTTTTTACACATTTTATGTTTCTGTTTCGGTGATGCTTACAGGGTTCTACATGATTGATGATGAAATCTTGGTTTTATTTACGACAGATGGAAGATGGATAATTCACTTTGTGTGATGATTTTGTTATTCTAAGCTCTAAATTATATGCATGAAGTGGCATATATTTACTATTGTTACATTTGATAGTGTCACCATGATTTATTATTTGTTACACCTGCACAAAACACATGTTAGTAACAAAAAGAAACAAGAGTAATGGAAAAAGACTTGGAATAAATCCAGGAAAAGGAAACTATGCTATGCTATGTTATACTATGTGCAATTGAAATTTAAAGAAGTTGATAATAGTCCTAAATAGAAATGTTAGTGGCTATACGATTTTATTGAGTTATATGGGGTGCATGTGATATATGTTATAGTATGGTTTTGGAAATGGTTAATATGGATTGGGTGGCGCAATTGGAAAGCAATGTGTGCAAGTTTCGATGCATATATTAATGGCATGGATTAATGGTTGGCTAGTTGTTGTGTACTACATAATTGAATGAGATAGAGGATGGAAGCGACGTGCAGTAAATAAACGTCACTCCATACTTCTCCCACTAGCTGTCACCCTAGCATGGTTATTGTTCATTTGGTTTTTTTTGTGGTTAAGCTCCAAGATTCAGGCGTGGAAGGAAATACTCGACCAAGCTCACATTTTTAAGGCCATTTGGTTACAGGTATGGTTTTTTTCTCCCATCCATGAATTCGCTCAGTGTATGAAATGAACGTTGGCTCGGTAATGTGTTGGTTTGTGTTTTATTGAGGTTGGAAACTGTGTAAACGAATAATGTTTTCTATGGAATGATTGTGTGTGTTATTCGTTGCAAATGGAAAAATTGATGGTTGAAGTCACGATTTCATTGGTTGTTTTGTGTGGTTGAAACCGTGGTGGATCTTTGTTGTCTGTATGGGTTTTTGTTGGAGGGTTTCACTATGTTATCCTTGTTGTTCGTCTCCTCACATTTATGGTAACCACACCCGGTTGTATTTGGTGCTATGGGGTTGTTGTGTATGATTTGAACCACCTTTTGGTCATTGCATATTGTTTTCCACCTGGTCGTGAGTTCATTTTACGTTATTGGTATCCGTACAATTGGTTATGGGTGTCTATTATGCCAGGAAGCTTGTTTTAGGGTTGTTGATAGTACCTAGGCTCTTCATTTCTATCAGCATTATTCGGCTATTGGGGAAAACACGAGGGTTATGCCTATGTGTGTTCTCGGTGTTGGTTATTGGCCAGTACGAAGCCTCTACTCCTCTGCATCATGGTCTACCCTACCTGGTATCGAACTGTCAACCTAGCTTACAAGCTAAGGGTTATAAGGTTTGTGGTTCAACCATGATTGTCTCGAAGGTTCTCGACTACTGTCGATATGGTTGACCTCCAGTCTCCCTGTGTTGGTGACTGATTGAACCCTTGATTATTTTATTCATTAGTTATAGAGCCTGATTTTGATAAACTAAACTAGTCACACCCTGTCAGGTATCTTGTTGACTGTAATGAGTTGGTTGAGTAGCATTGACAGTGGCTTTGATTATTGGCTCGTCTCTGTTTGATCGGGTTGATTGGAGAGTTGTAATTGGAAATGATAATTGGTATATAGTCGTTGCATTATTTTATTATGACAGTTGAATCGATAACTCGGCATCATTTAATTGGTTGATTGAGAGTGAGCATAAATGTACAATCACAGAGATGCCTCTTTTCGTTATGCGTTGGTCTGTGTGTTTCCTACGGCGTGGTATAAATTCAAGTGGTGGTTGTTGTTGTTGTGTGTTTAATTTTCCCGATTGGGATTATTGTAATTTGATGTATTAATAATTGTGCACTAGCTGTCTATTGTGTATGATTTATAGACATCCTGCATCATTTAGTTTTATTGCACCATCAGATATGAGCACGGGGTTTTGGTAGTATGGTTTCATTGGAAATTTAATTGTTAAATTTGTCAAAGGAATGAGATTGGGCATGTTTAAAAAGAGTCTATCCAACTATGTGATGCAGGAGCATCACTCCATGTCAGTAGCATTCCATCTAGCCAGCACATCCAGCACACATTCATGAAAGGGAGAGGCGTAGCCCTCTCGTTTTTCAAAATTTGAATTTCAATTTAATGTTGTAAGGCTAACAGAGACCAGATCAGGCCTTTGTACAAGTAGTGGTTGAGGTTGCCTTAAATGGTAGTCTGCATCAAGCCCAAGACGTAGTCAGGACTGGGCATCCATTTATGTAATATAGTCGTAGGAGCCGCTCTGTGATATCGATAGCTCAGAGACGGTGGTTGGGGATAAGCTCATGGGAGCCCTCATTTTGAAAATGTTAAGTTAGGAGAAGAAAATTAGAAGAGAAAGGGAGAGAGACCAAAGAAGAGAGAGTTGAGACTTATTACAGTCCAGCCTTTGTAAATCATCTGTATAGAGACACAGGGATTAATAGAAAAGCAATTTTTCCTTCATATGGTTGTTCGTGTATTTATGTTTCATGAATGAATGTTGTAGATGTATGTTAGATTTTCATCTACAAGGATAGATCGAATTTGTCTATCTGATTGAGTTGTGATTTATGTCTGGGATCTTTAGGCCATGCAAGGAGTGCACAACAGAACATTGGAAGTTCTATGGCCAACACAAGGAGTTCACATCTGAGCTCTGCGGAGTCAGAAATAATGTGCAAGGAGTGCACACCAGGAGGATTCGCATACTCAAAGGAAGCCTCAGATTTACTGAATACTCTGGAGGAGGAACTATGCAAAGGAAGGCACAGAGAAGAAACAGAACTACTGAAGGTTATGTAAAGCTCTGCCAGGAGGGCATTGAGCAAGTGCATAGAGTGCACCAGAGAACTCCATTTTGGGTTCTGAGGAAAGGGAAGACACTCACAGAGTTGCTGAACACTCTGTGGAGAAAGGCTCTGCAAGGTGTGCATCGAGACGAAGAATGCCAGGTGGGCATAAGGACTTTTCTTTTTTAGAAAACTTCTCGAATCTGAGTTATTCAAAATCTCAGGAGCACCAGGAGTGTGTGAGAGTGGACTTTTCTTAAGTCCATAAGCTCAGAAGGGAAAGCGCAAGAAGAACGCGCACAGAGAAAACCTTTCAAGGTTTCTGAGTTGACAAAGTTCAGGAGGAGAGCGTGCAAGGAAGACAGATCTGAACCGTCAGATCTAGCGCCCAATACCCGACAATCGTTGGATCAGGCGAAGGTGCACAGAGTTTAACCTCTTGGAGGTTGTGCAGAAGAGCAGTTTGGAGTTCAGAATTTGGAGAGGAAAGGGATTTTGGAGTCCCTGCATCATGAACTCCAAGTGTGCGAAATCGCACCAACTGTTGGATCTGGAGCATAGTGGCCTGAGAGCCGCTGGATCACGGATACGTGCACAGGAGGAGCACACATAGGAGGTGCACAGAATATCATATTGTGACCGTCAGATCTCGTGTAAAGGATCGATAGCCATCGGATCCGGAAAGAGGAGAATGAGGTTTAACCCTCATAGAAGCAAAGGAGAGGACTCGACAAAAATCCCGAAAGCATCGTGACCATCCACAGGAAAACATGTGGAAAGTGGTCAAGGTTTCGGGGAAAGGCCTGAAATATTTCGAGTCGTCGATTAGGTGGGATCATAGCCATTGGTTCCAGAAGGGACTAGGTTGTTGATCTCTTAGAGGGAGAGATTTCGGCATTTCGGGAACTGGGGATTCGAAAGATAGAGAACCGGGGGAATGCTTGCATCGTGGTTTCCCGAATCGTGAAAGTCAGTAGCGCTTTTTCCTGGACCGTCATTTCGGCATTTCGGGACCCGAGTGTTCGAGAGGCCAGGAGTCGAGAGACGTAGAGTCCTGACTCGTGAAATCGCAAAACCCCGAAAGCCTTCGGAGGAAGAGCATGAGCAAAGTCATTTAGCCCTTTTCGGCATTTTGGCAACCGGGAGTTCAAGAGCGAAGGAGTTGTGAGACAGGGAGTCCCGAATCACAGAATCACGAAATTGTGAATTCTAAAATCTCGAAAGGAAGACCATGGTCACGGGTATATTTTTACATTTCGGGGTCCGGGAGGTTGAAGGACCAAGAACCGTCTGCAGCCGAAATCGCAAAATCGCGAATTCTAAGATCCCAAAAATAGGACTGTGGTCACGGGTAGTTTTCGGTGTTTCGGTGACCGGGAGTTGGAGGGACAAGGAGCTTGGGAGAGCTCGCATGCAGAAGTCCCGAAAACCCGAAACGCGAAAGGTGTGTTAGTTCGGAACAGAGAAGAGCGTTGAAAGATGGGCGCACACACAAATTTTCTCAAGACCTGTGCTAGAGGACAAAGGGACCTGTGGATTTGTTCAAGGGGTTCCAACAGGAACCCGAAGAGATATTTCGGCTCCGAAGAAGAACGATCCAGAGACCGGGAGGTCAGTGGACCCTGCTGAGGTAGGGGGTCTGCATCAATTGGTATCAGAGCCTTGACTTCATCTGTATATTTTAGATGAAGAGGATTGAAGAGATTGTTGCAAGACGTAGCAACAAATAAACAGTCGGGTGGACTGTAGGAGATATTGGAGATGCTCTCAGACGTAGAGTGATCCATTAGTTTTCTAGGAGGGCAGACAGAAGATGGAAATGGCTACTGAAGGTGATGAGCGTGGTGGAAGAGGAGACCACTAGCAGAAAATCAAGGCAGAGATTGACAAGGAACTCATTGAGATAAGAGCGAGAATGGAGCAGCTTGCATTAATAATGCATCAGAATGCAGAAACACGATGGGTGTATGAATGGCCCATGAAAAAGAAGGTGAAGTGGCCAGTCAAGGAGTTGTTGGCCAAAAGACAACAAAGGTTGTTGAAAATGTGGTTGAGGTATGTTGAAAGCCTCAGTAACACAGAGCTGGTTTGCATATGTGAGCCAGAAGTTGGAAAAACTCTCAGTGATGAGGAAGAGGGATCAATTTCAGATCTCATAAACTGCCAGGAGGGAAGAGATGAATTTTCCAATTGCTAGGTGGGCAATGAAATGAGATCATTGGAGGATCTCATAGACTGTCAGGAGGACAGCCATGGAAATTCATATTTCCAGGAGGGCAATGGTATGAGATTAGCTGAAGATCTCATAAACTGCCAAGTGGGCAGGGCAGAATTCCCATATAGCCAAGTGGGAAAGGGAGAGCAGATGAGACTATCTGAAAGTCTCATGAACTCAGGGATCAATTCAGGTTAGCAAGGAGTGTTGATGAAGATGGGATCGATTGATCTCATAAACTGCCAGGTGGGCAGAAGTGAACTTTCAAGTTTCCAGGTGGGCAATGGGAAGAGATCAGCAGAAGGTCTCGCATACTGCCAGGGGAGCAATGGTGAAAGTTCAGATTGCCAGGTGGGAAATGGGATGGGATCAGTGGATATCATTGACTGCCAGGTGGGCAGCAGAAAATTCCCAAATTTCCAAGTGGGAAAGGGGAAAGAGATGAGACTGTCTTAAATTCTCATGAACTCAGAGGAGAGTTCAGATCAACAAGGAGTGCTAACAGGTGAGGATCAAAAGAGCATTCTGATGATTCGAGGAATTTGGGTATTCCTACCAGATAGCCCAATTGAGGCAAGAGCATGTGTTGAAGATGCAACAACAGCAGGAGGACAGCTAGCAGAGATTGTCAAAGAAGAGGGAGAAGTGGAGCAGACACTGATGTTTTCCCAAGAAGCAGAAGATGAGCATTCAGGAGAATGGATCAAAATTTTTAGCCAGGAAGCTAAACAGGAGACGAATGCAGCACTGAAGCCTGCAACAAAAGAGGAAGCAAACAACATGGATTTTTTTGATCTGTGTGAAAAATTGGAAGCCCTGGAAAGAAGGGTGATGGTGAAAATCTTGCACATCCAACAGGCTAAGTTGGAAGAAGGTAGTGGAGCATACCAGCCCTAGGAGAAGCTGGAAGAAGTTGGAAGTATGCCAGGAAGAGAAATGGCAGCAGCAGAACTGCCACAGGAAGAAGTTGAGCATCAGTTCAGTAATGAGACTGTAGAGCTGGAGTCTGCAACAGAGTGGCCACTTAGTACCACAAAGAGAGATAAAGATAGCAGGGGAGAGTGAACAAATCTGCCCACTGTGAAGACAAAAGTGTAGCAGAGAAGACTGCATACAAAGAGCCAACCATGGGAGTAGTTGGATAGGGTAATTGAAGAAATCAGAAGGCTGATGTTGAGTTCATCAGCAAAGACTGTCAGGAATGAGAAGATAAGCAGAAGGCAGCCTACAAGTGCAGCAGGGAAGAAGAAGCAGCAACAACAACAACAGCATAGTTGGAGAGGAGAAGATGGATAGCTCCAAGGGAAAGTTTGGGATCTAGGTGGATTTCAACACTGGAGAAGAGGAGCTCATGATTTTTCCAGCTGAGGAGTATGATGCAGGAGCATCAGTCCATGTAATAAGCATGCCAGCTATCCAGCACGCATTCATGAAAGGGAGAGGCGCAACCCTCTCATTTTTCAAAATTTGAATTTGAATTTAATGTTGTAAGGCTGACAGAGACCAGATCCAGCCTTTGTACAGGTAGTGGTTGAGGTTACCCTAAATGGTAGCCTGTAGAAAGCCCAATATGTAGTCAGGACTGGGCATCCATTTATGTAATATAGCCATAGGATCTGCTCTGTGATAGCGATATCTCAGAGACGATGGTTGGGGATAATCTCATGGGAGCCCTCATTTTGAAAAAGTTAAGTTAGGAGAAGAAAATTAGAAGAGAAAGGAAGAGAGACCAGAGTAGAGAGGTCTCGAGAGAGAGATAAGACTTGTTATAGTCTAGCCTTTGTCAATCATCTATATAGAGACACAGAGATTAATAGAAAAGCAGTTTTTCCTGCATATGGTTGTTCATGTATTTATGTTTCATGAATGAATGTTGTATATGTATGTTAGATTTTCATCTGCAGGGATAGATAGAATTTTTCTATCTGATTGAGTTTTGATTTATGTCTAGGTTCTTTAGGCCGTGCAAGGAGTGCACAACAGAACATTGGAAGTTTTGTGTCCAGCGCAAGGAGTGTGCATCTGAGCTCTGCGAATTCAGAAAGAACATGCAAGGAGTTCACACCAGGAGAATTCATAGACTCAAAGGAAGCCTCAGATTCACTGAATACTCTGGAGGAGGAACTGTGCAAAGGAAGGCACAGAGAAGAAACAGAACTACTGAAGGTTTTGTAAAGCTCTGCCAGGAGGGCATTAAGCGAGTGCATAGAGTGCACCAGAGAACTCCATTTCGGGTTCCGAGGAAAGGGAAGTGTCAAAGAGAAGACACTCACAGAGTTGTTGAACACTCTGTGGAGAAAGGATCTACAAGGTGTGCATCGAGCCGAAGAACGCCAGGTGGGCGTAAGGAGTTTTCTTTTCTAGAAAACTTCTCGAATCTGAGTTATTCGAAATCTTAGGAGCACCGGGAGTGTGCAAGAGTGGACTTGTCTTAAGTCCATAAGCTCAAAAGGGAAAGCGCAAGAAGAACGTGCACATAGAAAACCTTTCGAGGTTTCTAAGTTGACAAAGTTCAGGAGGAGAGCGCGCAAGGAAGACAGATCTGAACCATCAGATCTAGCGCCCAATACCCGACAACCGTTGGATCAGGCGAAGGTGCATAGAGTTTAACCTCTGAGAGGTCGCACAGGAGAGCAGTTCAAAGTTCGGGGTTCAGAGCGGCAAGGGATTTTGGAGTCGCTACATCGCGAACTCCCGGTGCGTGAAATCGCGTCAGCCGTTGGATCTGGAGTGCAGTGGCCGGAGAGCCACTCGATCACGGATACATGCACAGGAGGAGCGCATATAGGAGGTGCACAGAAGGTCAGATTGTGACCGTCATATCTCATGTAAAGGACCGATAGCCATTGGATCCGGAAAGAGTAGAACGAGGTTTAACCCTCGTAGAAGTAAAGGAGAGGGCTCGACAAAAATCCCGAAAGCATCGTGACCATCCACAGGAGGAGACATGGAAAGCGGTGAAGGTTTTTGGGAAAGGCCCAAAATATTTTGAGTCGTCGATCAGGTGGGATCGTAGTTGTTGGTTCCAGAAGGGACTGGGTTGTTGATCTCTCAGAGGAAGAGATTTCGGCATTTCGACATTTCAGGAACTGGGGATTCGAAAGACAGAGAACTGGGGGAACGCTTTCATCGCAGTTTCCTGAATCGCGAAAGTCAGTAGCGCTTTGTCGTGGATCGTCATTTCAGAATTTCGGGACCCGGGTGTTCGAGAGGCTAGGAGTCGGGAGACGTGGAGTCCCGACTCGCGAAATCGCGAAACCCCGAAAGACTTTGGAGGAAGAACACGAGCAAAGACATTTCGGCAACCGGGAGTTCAAGAGCGAAGGAGTCATGAGACAGGGAGTCTTGACTCGCGGAATCGCGAAATTGTGAATTCTGAAATCTTGAAAGGAAGACCGTGTTCACGGGTAGATTTCAGCATTCCGCGCTCTGGGAGGTTGAAGGACCAAGAACCGGAGCCAGAATCACAAAATCGCGAATTTCGAGATCCCAAAAAGGGGACCGTGGTCACAGGTAGTTTTCGGCGTTTCGGCGACTGGGAGTTGGAGGAACAAGGAGCCTGGGAGAGCTCTCATGCAGGAGCTCTCATGTTTTCTTGACATGGTGATTCTTTCTTTCATTTACTAAGGCGGTGTTTAGTTGGTTTGTAGTTAAATTAAGGTGGAGCGAAGATGACATGAAGAAGAATAATTTGAGTATTTTGTCTTTGCCTCCAAACCTCCTCCACCTCCCTCCATCTTCATCTATATGCATGCAATACACATTCATTAGGTGACATGGTTGATGTTTTTCTCTTTATTTTTATGTTTCTTTTAGAGGTTGTTTTTTCATTCCAAAAATTGAAACTAAGGTCGTGTTTAGTTTGTTTTCACTGAAACTACATCTTAGGATAGAGTCGAGTATTTCTCTTGGAGTTGGTACATGGTTGATGTTTTTCTTTTTATTTTTATGTTTCTTTTAGAGGTGGTTTTTTCATTCCAAAAATTGAAACTGAGGTCGTGTTTAGTTTGTGTTTAGTTTGTTCTCACTGAAACTACATCTTAAGATAGAGTCTAGTATTTCTCTTGGAGTTGGTGTAATAAGATGAGATTAAGATGAGATTATCTAAAAGAGGTAATAACAGTGCACGCTTTTGTCAAATTAATCTCAATATGAGAAAAAAAAATTAGAGTTTTTGTAGGATTTTGTATATTTAA
>SNQJ01S0240021.1:7096-20665 GCA_010110895.2 Picea sitchensis
AAGGTATTCTTGCCACAAAGGAAAAGGTGTTACGTTCCAGGACCATAAAGGAATATCTTATCAAATGGAAAAACCTTCCAGAAGAGGACTCATCATGGGAGTCCGAACGATTCCTCCTACAATATCCATCGCTACCCTTGCTTCGAGGACAAAGCAAAATCTTAAGAGGGTGGCAATGTTACGAACATAAAAATGATAATAATAATAAATATAATAAATTGTAAAAATAATTAATATCATTTAATTAAATCAAGAGGCACGTACCTCCTCACCTCGTGACCAGTCAATGCTATATAGCAACCGTAATATTCAATCATATTCAATCATATATTAATATTCAGAAATATCTATTTCTCAGTAAAGAATAACTTTCATGTTACAAGGTCCTTTGATTGGTTGATGACAAACCTGCCATAGGCAACCTGCATGAGGCCATGGACAGGGCCAAAGAAGGTATCTGGACATTATGTCACAGTATTGGGAAAACTCAATACCCTAAATGGCCAAAAGTTATAGACAAATAACTAAAGAAACATTAAAGTTTTCTTGATTGAGAGAAAGACCAGGACAAAGCAGATTTCAAAAGAAATGGAATTTCTGGTCAAAGGAGAATCCACATATCCCCTTGCCAATGTATCATCAATAACCAAAGAAACTGATAGCAATTTCCAAGCTTTTGGATATTATAACAACCTTTCCCCTAGACAGATACAAAATGATAAACTAGTTCTCAAACTAAAATAGCCATTTTTAAGTATGAATTCAGGCACTAGCAAAAACCCTTCAATCAAATTAGATCATAGGACATTAGCTGAATCAGCTAAATTGGGCAATAATTAAAAGTTTTGCACAATATTAGAAAGCTAAGAACGGAGACAATGACAATCCAGTAAGCGGTCTCATCAAAGATAGACAGGAAACAGCGATGCTATCTATTACATGTGCGCTATCTATAGATTTGGTTTAGGTGACATAATACTGTACCTAATGTATTTTGAATTTTCTGGTCCCATCGATTGCTCTCTCATCTATGGACATAAACATAATTTACTTTTCTTTCATGCTATCTTTCTAAGGCAGATACTTCTTAATACTATTCTTCCAATGACAGTTTGAAATGTAGACAAATAAATTACAGAGTCCACCAATCTAATGCTATTAGGAGCATCTAATTTCTAACTGGTTAGAAAACGGAAGTCTCAATCATGGGAGAGCTTGTTTAGTTCTATTTTCTTCTTATATAATATAAGCATCTAAATAACCTAAAAGGAAAGAAACCATTTACTTTTATATCATGCTATCTTTCTAAGGCATATACTTCTTAATACTATTCTTCCAATGACAGTTTGGAATGTAGACAAATAAATTAGAGTCCATCAAGCTAATGCTATTAGGAGCATCTAATTTCTAATTGGTTAGAAAACGGAAGTCTCCATCATAAGAGAGCTTGTTTAGTTCTATTTTCTTCTTATATAATATAAGCATCTAAATAACCTAAAAGGAAAGAAACCCAGCTTCTTTATATAGATAATTAAAAACCAAAGAAAAATCATTACAAACAATCACACCATATAAAAGCCTGAGTAAACATAAACCAAAATTATTGTTGTTTTTCTGGTTTATCACTGCCTGAGAAAATAAATAATAATGTCTATTTACGAAAACATCCATACTAATAAACCAAAATGTTGTCTTAAAATGTTCAGATAATCTAGCTTGTTTAGTTTCATTTACCATTTTAACAGATACAACAGGACAAAGATTGTCAAACTTGTTGAATAAGCCTGGAAAATTGTTATCAAAGTAACTGTAGATCTCCTGCTTCAAGATCCCGAGTGGGTGATTGTCCCTTCTGTGAAGCTGCAGCCCTATTTTTGAAAAAATTGAATCGGGCACATTGTTTGTTGGATCATTCTCCCTCACTACATCTGTACACAACGATTCCATAAGCCAATAAACAAACAATACAACTAACAAAAACTGTGTTTGTCTTTTAATTCCAAATGCATTTAATACCCCTTCAATTATCTTCATAATTATACATATTGATAGCATAGATCCATCTTAATCCTGGATCTATTCTGTGCCAAGAGAAATAAAAAAAACTTGAGGTGGGAAACTCTCTTCGCTTCATAGATCCAGGGTTATGTGTGTGTGTGGGTAATCAGCCAAGAAATTATTTTCTATTGTAATCATGATAACCTCTTAACATGATTTTGAAGAGAAAATATCCTTTGAGTGCATAGGAAGGATGGAGGAGGAGCTTGTAGACTACTTGGAGGAAGGTGAGGAGGAGCTTCTCAATTCTGTCTTTAGATCAAGAGATGAGCTCATCGAACAATGGGAAGGGCAAGATCATCAACTCTAGGGAAAGATCTGGTCAAGGTACCGTGGGTGAGTCCTAGGATTTTTCATAACCTAGGTTTCAAGGAGGAAGACAAAGCAAATTCCTTACAAACCAAAAGGGGGCAGAGGGTTCAAGCATAGAGGTCGCATCAGCATTAAGATTCCCCACAAGTACCTGGTATAGTGTTGGAATCAGCACATGATGGATGAGGATCTCAAAGTTCATTCCTTAAAAGAGCCAGGTGGGAGAAGTAATGTTGTCAAAATGGAAAGCCCAATGATTGACATCAACATTGAAGGCTCGTAGGAACTATTCATTTCATCAGAAAACAAGGAGAAAGTTTCACAAAAGCTTGAAGGAAGAGATCTGTGGTCATTGCTCCATGTCCAAAATTGGAAATTTAAAAGGGAAGAACAGGAGATGGGAGAGGGTTTGGTGCCCTAACTTTTGAAGAGTTATCAAGGGGACATTGGGAAGATAGAGGCATAGCGGAGAAATAGAGGAAGAGGTGTATTCGAGAAAAAAAAAAACAGGACAGCCATGGATGAGGTCCTAATGCTAAAAGAATGCCCTTACTAGGTGTTTCACTGGCAAGTCAGTCACTAAATCACCCTTACAGAACTAACTGAAAAAGGTATGGTTGGAACTTGGAACAAGTTTGGTATATGCCAAAGTTTCGCATACTCACTCAAGGATGGCTAGCTTTCAAATTTCACTCGGAAGTGGATGTCGAAAAAAATTTAGCTGGAAAATAGTAGTGTGGTCCCTCAATCTTAAGCTCTTAGGAGGTGGAGGCCCAATTTCGATCTCATAAAAGAAGATAAAGTATTCTCAACCCATTTGGGTCAAACTCCCAAACCTACCAATGGAATTGTAGAACATGCTAGACTTGGAAGCAATTGGAAATGGGTTAGGACGTTTCATAGACTTGGAGGAGGATATACTAACCAAAATTGATAGGAAAATTGTCAAAATCTTTAGTGGAGTTTGATCTATAAGAAGGCCTTCTAGAAGAGATGGAGATTGAGTGGGATAATAGAAAATTATTGCAATTTTTGGATTATTGGAAGATGCCCTTCAGATGCCAAAATTGTCATGTACAAGAGCATAATTTCAAGGACTGTCCAAGAGAAAAGAGATGGCAATGGAGAAATATCAATACTCTCTCGAAGGCTACTCAACCAAACATAAGCATACTAGTCAATGAAGGAAAACATTTCTAGATCAATAAGTCCAAAAGAAAACTTGACTAGAGAAGTGAACATGTCTCAAAAAGATTCCAAGGTGGAAGGTGAAGGAGGAAGTTCAAAACCTAGTCCTTCAATGAAGGAAGCTTCTAGATGCAGCCTAAACAAAGCCCGTAAGCTCCCAGCATGATCAAGAAAAAGGTATGATGATTCTTCCCTTACCGTCCTTGTCCATGTCTAATAACGGTAAAGTTAGAAAGAGCTCAAAGGAGGAAGAACTAATAGTATCCCCAAGTCTAGACTCTAAACCAATTTAGGGTTGTGCAAAATTGCCCTAGCTCACCCTCAAAAGTTCAAAACCCTAATCCTTTAATAGAAGAATTTGTGATCAAAAGAAAAACAGAAAAAGAGAAGCCTGAAAAGCTTGAAGGATCCTCCTTAGCCAGTCGCTCTTCTAGCCCAACATTCCTTTCAGAGGTCAATTTTGTAGGGGAGAAACCATCTAGATACAAATTATGGCACAAGAAAGAAACCTCTCAATTGGAGGAATAGGGTATAGCAAGGGGTTTGGCTTTAGACCCGAGTTAGTGATCCTTGGCAAGAGCAATCCTTTATGTTAATTGCAAAGAAGAAAGTAGAAAAGGAGATTATGGAAGGATGACAAATGACCATTAGGGGGCCCTGAGTAGGAAAGGCCCATAAGAGGGTTAAACCATGATTCTTCTTTCCCTAAATGCTAAAGGGGTAGCAAGGGCCCATAAAAAGCTAGCCTTGAAGAGATTGTCTTCCATTTACAAGCCTGAAGTTATTCTAATTCAAGCGACAAGGTGTGAATGAAGTGTAGCCCCCTCATATGGTATGTGGAGATTGTGATCACATATGGGCAACTAGTACCAAAGCCACTTTTCCAATGGTATGATGTTCCAATTTAGATTCGATGTGAGCACTCTTGGTCAGTCATTCAAAGCTCAAATTCATGACATCCTTCAACCTTTTGCTACATGATGGTCTCATCTCATAGTGGACTTGCCCAATCTACCCCAGTTGACTCATTGATGGTATATCAACTCATCTCACACACACYTTAGATGGTACATGCACATRCAGATAGTACACTATGCTTTCATACACATGATCATGGCACTTTACTGCATTGCTTCACTTCAATTKCTTTACTATGGGTTTCCTGCTTAGACATGGTGACATTGTTTATTCTATTATCGTGAATGTGGTAAACATTAGGTGTGATATAATAACATGTTATAACACTTACAATTTTATTATTTTGCCTCGTTGTGCCATGGGGAACATAATTTTCCTTTAGATAAGGGTCGTCATCTCTTGAGTCAAGTTGYACTACTAGAGACCTAGGTAGGTGTAGCGCGTCCATATCCCAAATCATACTTAATACTTTTCATCTTCCCCTAATATGTTTTCCCGATCACGATTGTCTTGCCATAAGTTATACATCAAGGTCTATCTTTAATAGTCCCCTTGTCATAAGTTATACATCAAGGTCTATCTTTAAAAGTCCCATAAGGAAAGTTATACATCAAGGTCTATCTTTAAAAGTCCCATAAGGAAAGTTATACATCAAGGTCTATCTTTAAAAGTCCCATAAGGAAAGCCTCATCTTAAGAAATACAAGCTCAAGGATAAAGAAGCRAAATAAAAATTCAAACAATAAAGCTTGAGCTATCTCGGCTCGCTATGAGKCMAATGCCCCAAGTCCCATGCTTAACAATGCATATCTAAAGAAAAGGGACTAAGTAAAAGAAGAAAAAGGCAAGAAAATCGRTAGTAAGAAACAGTGCTAAGGAAATGGTAACTCAATGTGGATGAACATCTTTAAAGACCTTATCTGTGGCTATGTAAGTCAATTCATGAATTTACCCGCCTTTGTCATACCATCCATCGTATCACATACTTCTAACTTGGTGATCTAAAAAATACCTCTTTGTCTTTGGAGTTGTCAAACGTAGTAGAGGTTAAGGTTGTTCCACCATGGTAAAACTTAGGCAAGTTGTAAAATTAAACTCACGTAATGATGTTGCTAGAAGGGATCACTTAGTGTGCACTATTTAATGACTTGTATATTAAGTCTTGACTCATCACTATGAGTGGGAGCCCTGCATTGGAATCCATGTCCTTGCATTAGGAGTTGCATCTTTGCCTAGATATTTGTGTATTATGCCTCGAGATTTGTGTACATGCCTTGGGATTCATGATAGCACCTTGGTATCAGTGTATCTACATTAGGATATGTGTACTTGCATTGGGATACATGTCCATGCCTTAGGCATTGTGAAACTTTTATTAGGAGTTGTATTATGCATTGGACGTTGTGAGAGGAGCTACATCGGGGTTTTGTTGCATGTTTTGAGGGCGATTTAGCTTTAAAAGCCATTATCTTTCAACAAAGCGCCTAGAATTCCACCAGATCAATGTCATTAGATGCAAAATGGCCACAGGATTTCCAAATGTGGTAATAATAGAAATTTGAGAAAAAATTGACACAGTTATGGTGTTTTTAAGACTATCAATACTACAGTATGGACGCTTGTACGGTCTGTCTGTACAACTATACGGAATTGTAGGCATCCCTATATGACCTCTACTCGTTGCTCAGATTCGCCTCTACCTGAAACCCTACTCTCTCTCTCTCAATCGCTCAACCTGCTCAATTTTTCATGTGTGCGAACTCTCTATCATGACCCATCTTTATATTTTTAACTAAGACCAAAACCCTAATCTATTTTTGAGTTTACTCCTAATGTAAGTTATTCATGCATCATGAGATACACCTTTTTAGACTTAATAGTTAAATATAAGAATTTCACTTTTTTACTAAAGTGAACTACAAAATAGAATTACTTTTCGAAAATATCTCAAACTACTTCTCACACGTTCACATTGAACCTATGCGGAAGTTCCTATCCTAGCTATAATTCTCGACACTCCCTCTTAGCGAAGAAGGAATTTTGCATCGATCCAAGTCTGTCTCTAAATGCCTCAAACTTCTCTCTTGCCAAGGTCTTGGTCAAAATATCAACTACATGTTGATCCATGGGAATATACTGGAGCTTCACTGCTCCTGTCTGAATCCTATTTCATATGAAGTGTTCTCTACTCTCTACTGAGCTAAGTGCCACAAAAGTCTCCTTCTTGTAGATCCAAGATACTATCATTGATCGCAAGCTAGAGCAACACCCTAACGTGCTCTTCATGTCTGTTGCACTGCCTGCCCAATCTAAGTTTGTATACCCCCGCAACTTCAATTCACAACCAAACCATACTCCATTGTGCCCCTCAAATACCTGAGCACGCGTTTCGTTGATACCCAATGCTTCTGCCTTGGATCCACCATAAATTGATTCAAGGTGTTCACTGCAAAACAAACATGGGATTCCTTCCCACTTACTTCAAAACCCTAAGGCTGCTATGTGTACACTTCTTCCTCAATGATCTGATTAAGAAAAGTTGTCTTCACATCCATCTAATGTATCCTCCATCCAATAAATGAAACCAAGGACCTTGCCACTTCTCTGTTTTCCCCATCCCCCTCACGGACCATGCTCTTCTTTCCTTCTCTCTTTGGGTTGACAACCCCCCGTCCCGCCACACCCCTCCAAGGCCCACCCCATACTACTTTCCAATTCAATGAGGGGGACCCGGACACCTTTTCTACCCACCTCCGCCAAATGCTCGCCTCCAAAACCCACTTCTCCTTAATTGATTCTACATCTAACAAGTACAGCTGCCTGTCATCCATCATTTGGGACGCAGCCCTCAAGTCCTACCCCAACTGCACCCAGCCCACTTCCACCTCTCAAAAACCCAACTCTTTTGTTTTCTACAATCTAAAGTTTCATAACAGAAAGCATTCATCTTGGATTAGGTTGCATTTCAAGTCTATTTTGCTTCTAAATTTCACATATTTTGATAGACTTAAGTTCCGAAGCAAATCACTCTCTTCTCAAGCATTATTTCAAGTCGATTTGCTGGTTACTAACCCCTCTTTCCTTGATGATTTTAATATTCTGATTAATGGGGTTTGATTAGATCTGAAATATCTGTCAAGTAAAAGCTTTAAAACAGATCTAATTAGCAGTAGACAGCACCTTCATGGTTCATTGGTTTAGATCTTTATTGTAATTTTTGCTCTCACACATTGCTAGTTCATAAAGGCAATTTACTTTAGATCTGATTTATCTTTCTCAAGTTTATTCGTCATAGATCTATGGGGAATCACTAATTTCTTAAAGGAACAAATCGATGTAGATGTGCCATAAAGAATTCAATTAATTTTGGATCTTCTTTTTTATGTTCATGGTATATCGATTTTGGATCAATCTACTTGCTAGATTAGGTTTAAAACACATTTAAAGTCTATCAATCATTGGTTTTAAATCTGAATTTTTCAGCACATTGACATTTGATATCCCAGCAAGTAACAAGTTTCATGGTTCATGGATTGATTATACCCTAAAGTGCTAAAACCAACTACTTGGATTCATTTTACTGCATTTCATTTGTGGTTGTTAACTTGTTACATGTTGATGATTTTATGGATATGGCACATTGGAACTAAGCAATTCTAAGCATAAATCCTAAGAAAACTCACACCTTGCAACACATTTTGCATTTCTTAAGGATTAATCTTGTGGTATGAGATGTTGATGACACACACTTCATGGTGTAATTCATGTTTCTTATGCGATTTCAGCATTTCACCAAGAATCAACCCACTGAGTTAATCACAACTTCATTATTGGACGCACTTGTTTATTTCCAAGTGGTTGAACAAACATATGGGAATGTTTTATTGAATCTAAGATCAGATTTTCAGACTTGCTAAATCATGATGAAGAAATCCTATTTGCTAAACATTCATGGTCTATAATTTCACATTTATTTTGGATTGTTTAAGCTACCTTGTGGTACAAATATTCTTCACTTGTTTCATTTCATAGCAAGTTTCGTTCACTCATTCCACTTGAGTAATTTCAAATCACATGTGCTAAGCAACAAACATTAAGGATTCTTAATTTTTCATGTCTATTGCTTCTTTCATTCGCAATTTTTGATTCTTTAAGTTTCAATCACATTACTGTTTTATGGGCATGATAATCTTAAATGAATCTTAATCTTGTAGCACATTGTTGAATTGATTCAATTCTTTAAGCAAATCACATTTTACTAGCTTTATTCACTTAAACGATTTGTACTCGATACATTGAATTGACTAAGCCTAGCTCTTTATCACTAATAACAACGATTAGGACTAGTTAAACCTTTAGGGATACCCCCCTTGACTAGGAGTTTTCCTTAGTCAAAGGTGAGAAAGGCAAAGCGACTGTGGTGACAGTGGGTGGCTTGCCTTAGTTGCCCTTAGGTTCTCACAATTTGTGCTTGGGACTTTTACACCAAGTAAGAACTTGAGCGGTAACAGGAAGTAAAGCTATATTAGTGATGTCTTTTATTCTAAAAGAGTGGAATTTTATATCTCTGGATTCAGTTGGGAAATCAGATGGTCTTATAATAGCTTGGAATACCTCTTTTAACCTCTTACAATCTTTTTTTATAACCGTACAAATCCAAACCAAATTATGGCCGAAGAAACTAGGGAAATCCTTCTCCATTATAAATATTTGTGGTCCATATGAAGAAAGAAAAGACTATTGGGATCATCTCAGTGCTTAGAGTCCTTTAAATTCTAGCCCTCTAAATTCTTGCAATATGATCTAGGGGGAGGAGGTGACGCCTAAACCTAACACTCAAATCAGGGGAAATTTGTGGAGTAAATGCTAGGCCCAACCTCTTGGCTGATTATTTCTCACTTCGATTTGAAGATTTAGGTCTCTGCAATGTAGAACCTACTAAAATCGTCCCAACCTAGAGAACTTTAGAGTTGGGAATAAGGGGATCTCTAAAAGGCTGGATAGGTTCACGGTAGCTGAAAAAGTTTTGGAGGAAGCTGAAAGAATAAAGTCATGGGTTGGGGAAGGGGGATCCTCAAATCATATGGCAATTCTTCTACAGATTGAAAAGGAGGAAAACATGCCCCCATGCCCTTTCAAGTTCAATTCCAAATGGCTGGAAGACAAGGATTTCAGCAACTTAGTATGTCAAAACTGGAGAAAATTCAACTCCTCTGTGGGAACCTCAGCTATGTATCAAATAGTAGAAAATATAAAGTCAATGATGAAGGCAATAGTAGAATGGGAAAAATAGATGTCACTTAACTCTCAAAAGGAGTTAGTGGAGGTTGAAGCTTAAATAAAAATATTGTATTAGGGAAATATGGAAGGAGCTTTTTCTAAACGGAGAAACTAAAATTGAAGGAGGCAAAGGATAAGAAAAGGAAGATAATGGAATGGAAGGAAACCAAATGGAGGATGGAAAGTAGGGTAATTTGGCTAGAAGAAGTGGGTGAAAACATAAAGTTCTTTCAAAATTATGCCAAGCACAAAAAAATACTAATACTATATGGGAGATAGGGACAAAGGATGAAAATAAAGTGAAAAATTTTCAAGATATAGCAAAGGAGGGAGTTGTATATTTCACTGGAAGTTTCAAGACCCCCCTTGCAAAAAATTGAAGACGATGAAAATGACTACTGATTTTCCAAGACTTATAGAGGAAGAGCAAAACAAGGATCTATTAGTAAAAGTCACAAAAGAAGAACTAAAAGCAGTGTTAGAATCCTTTAGAAAGGTAAAAAGTTCGGGCCCTGATTGATGGATAGGAGAATTCTACCCAGTATGACTTGATTGAGGAAGACTTGTTGAGAGTAGTAGAGGAATCAAGAATCACAGGGTAAGGTCTGGGAGCCCAAAATGCAACCTTCATGGTGCCCATTCCTAAGAAGAATAACTCAGAAGTTTTTGAAGATTATAGGCCAATTCCTCCAGTGCAGTTCAGTATACAAAATAATAGCAAATATGTTAGCCAATAGGTTCGAGAGGGCCTTCTTAGAGGTTATCTCTCATGAATAGTTCAGTTTCTTGCATAATAGACAAATTCATGATGCAGTGGGAGTGGTACAAGAAGGCCTCCACTCCATTAAGGTGAAAAAGCTGCCAGCTATGGTGCTCAAACAAGAGTTGGCAAAGGCATATGATAGGGTAACTGGTTGTACCTCATGTTAGTGTTAATACATATTGGAATGAGATTACAAATTGTAAATTGGATAACGGGATGCTTAACTTCAACTTCATTTGCAATACTAATTAACAGATCAACCTCCAGATTTTCTTCCCATCAAGGGGACTTAGGTAGAGTTGCCCAATGTCTCCTTTCCTCTTCTTACTAGATGCAAAAGTGATCTGGAATGGATCATTATATAATTTGTTATCTATCTTGATACTTTCTAGGTGGAAAAAGTGGAGGAATTGGCTTGCAAGGCCCATTTTAGTGGCAGATCCCAAGTTTGGAAATTTGGGATCTGAAACCTTCCAGAACCATTTTGAAGCATCAAAACAATACTTTTTGGAGAGCATAGCTCTCAACCCCTTGGCGTTGTTCCACACACAAAGACCTTTCCAACTGTGCGAAGATCACCTCAATCAAAGGTATATGCGGACATTATGCCTCCCGCAAGTTGACCTACCTTGTTGACCACCATGGTACTGAGTGGATGCCACATTAGCCCCCATTACTGACACATGTGGAGCTAGCCATGTGTGGACTTTCAAGAAGATTCTAGAAGGTCCAAAACCTAACACTAATTAAGGGTTGAGGCATGCAAAAACCCTAACCCTAAACGGCTATCAAGCTATGTTAAATATTGGGTCGCTAAGAGGAGACTAGGTTCCATTCTTTAGTATTTACTTATTCCATAGTTGAGCGGAGAATCTAGGAGTGGGATTTGAGAGCATAACAAAGGACGAAAAATATTTTGTAGTGGCCATTCAGGCCACATTGTTGTAGGAAACTCCATAGTGAGTGCCCCTTTCTTTGTATTTGCATTTTGATAATTGAAGAAAAGAGAAGAAAGCATAGGCCTTACCTTCTAGCTGGGTTTTCTCCCTTATCAGCTTTCCCAAAACACATCTTTTGTTCATTTGTGTGGATGGTGTGTTCATTTGCTTATTCTTTCATTTTCGTATTTCAGTTATTTTCATAAAATTTGACCAATAAGCTAGTGCTAATAAATCTGAGAACTAAGGAAATAAACATGCATAATAAAAGATTTCAGCATAATACAAGATCTATTGTGGCGAACTTCCCATTGGAATATCCACGATAGTTTCCAGATCATATTGGTATCAAAGCAGTTTTCTTCGGGGTATTTCTGGGAAGTTGCATGATCTAGGAATTGTTTTAAGAAGGAAGTTGCAAAACCCTAGCCATGGTGGATGAGTTTAGCCATAACAATCCTTGAGATGCAAAAGAAGAGAGATTTGCGAGGATGAAAGAGCAAGTCGTTGATATCTCTCACAACATGGCCCTCCTCATGGCAGGCTCTAGCGAACAAGTTCAGACCTTTCGAGGAGGTTGGTGGCTCTAACTCAGATGTTGGATCAGATGAAAAACTAGGAGATAGTGAAAACCCAAAAAAGGAGTCGAAAAAAGAGCTCAAGAAAGAGAAATCAAGTTCCAGTGCCATTGCTCCTTCACAACCTCCATTTAAAATGGAAGCCAAAGTAGACATCAAGCTCTATCAAGGTGATATCGACGTTATTAAGTTGAATCATTGGTTGCAATAGTTATAATTGTATTTTAGTGTCCATAATATAGATAAATAAGATAAGATAATTTTATTAATGTCCAACTGATGACCACAAAGGCAGGTCAAAGGGATTGTTGAGTAAAATGATGTCAATACAAAGCAAGAGTACCAAAAGTTCTCCTATAAAATTTCATTTGCCCGACTGAAACTACAGGGCCATGTACTAACCTGGTGGGAAAGCCACACAGAGACACTTAGGTTGGAGGGTGATCCATCAATAACCAAGTGGAAGGTTTTTAAAATCCTCATCAAACCCCAGTGCTACCCTACTGGGTATGTAGACAACCAACGGATTTGTTGGCATCACTTAAGGCAAAGGCATGGGCAGACTGTGCAAGAGTACACCATTGAATTCAAGAAGATTGCAATCATGTTGGGTATCTCTCCTAAGAACCCAAACGTACTCCTCAAGTATCTGGGGGTTCTACACAGTCATTTGTGAAAGCAAGTGATGCTCTCCAAACCTAGGAACATTGATGAGGCATGTGTGCAAGCATAATACCCAGAGAACATAGGCCATAAGAAAGGACAACCAATTGATTCTAAACAGAAAGATCACCAAGATGCTTCTAAGGAGGGCAAGAAGAAGTGGAAAGAAAAAGACAAGAAAACGACAACCATGACATATTAGTGCAAGGACCCAAACAACCATTGCAACCATTGTAATATCGATAGTCACACCGAAGATAAGTGTTGGAAGCTACATCTAGAGTTGAATCCAAAGAACCATAAGAAGGATGCCAAGAAGAAGAACCTACTGGGCATGGATTCGGGCAACCAAATAGAGAGCAGCTCAAATGTGGACGAAAAGATTATTTGCACCTCACTATAGAAGGAGGTGAATCTAAGTAACCTCTATCACAAGGAAGAGAAGAAGATGACTAAACTCTTCCACATTAAAATCCAAGTCAAAAAGACCAAGGTAGACACTGTATTTGATTTTGGTTCATAAGCCAACCTCATCGCAAATGCTCTGGTCAGCAAGCTTGGGTTGGAGATTCATGATCATTTGATCCCATATCCATTGGAATGGATGAAGAAGGATGCATAGATAAAAGCCACTAAAGAGTGTAAGATCAAGTTTGTTATAAGTGCAGATTTTATTAATGAAGTGAAGTTAGATGCAGTACCCCTTAACATGTGTGGTGTAGTGTTTGGAAGCCCCTACATGTAAATGAAGGATGCGATCTTCATGCAAAGAACAAATCAATACCGCCTAATCAAGGATGAGAATTCTTACATCGTCAACACACACAAAGGTAAATCGAAGATCTCTCTGGTAAGTGCCAACCAAGCCAAAA
>SNQJ01S0240022.1:0-13569 GCA_010110895.2 Picea sitchensis
ACATAGACTGAAAATAGTCTTTTGGAGGTCCAAAAGCTTCCCAATGGGGAGGTGTGATCAGGGGATCAAATTTTGCTCAAAAATTCAAAGTGCTTAGAATCACTTCAAAACAGACGAGAGCATAGCTCTCGTCGTTGCGAACCCAACACAATTCATTTCTTCTCAAACAAACATTGGGAGCGAGAGATATTTCAATCTGTTCATAAAGTCAAACAGGAAAAAAAAATGATGCTGACTGTACAGTCCATACAAGCTGATGTGGCAGGGTCGTATGACCGTATGATGATGTGGCATGTGGTGACATGGCAATCATCTGTTGGTTGATAGTTGGTCGAATGGGAAGTCGACACATGGCACTGTTTGGGCAAGTGATTGGGTGCCACGTGGCCCAATCATGGGCTGCCACGTGGCACCCTAGTATTGGTTGATTGTTTTGTGTGTTAAAATGTGTTGGAGTCCGTGGGGTTCGACCCCCGGACCTCCCCACCATGTAAAGTCTTCACAGCATCCGCCCGACCATTGTACCGCCGATTGTTTCTTATTACATATGTGAGTTCTATTGTATTTGAATTAACATGTTGTATATTTTTGCGGGGGGTCGGGCTGGGGCTTAGCCCCGACCCGTGGTCATAGCCTTTGTTAATGTGACCGTATACATATATATCGTGTGGGCTTTGCAAATGTTAAAACCCGTGGTTATTTTTTATAGCATGTGACCCATTGTTATATGCGCGTGGGGTTTTAAAAAGTGGTTTAAACAGTTTTAAAAATGACCCGACATGTGTCGTTATCTCATTTGGTTGCAAAATAGAGCCCTTTTTATTATAGCACAAGGTCATATTGAGACCCATATGCTCGAGGTGCTAGGCGGTTAGGGGCTGACGCATCCATAATTGTCCTATAGTTTGCACCGTTGGCACAGTTGCGCCCGTTGCTGGGTTTTCATGCTATATATTGCGTGTGTTCCAGGTTCATTAGACAAGGGTGCGTTTTGTAGATGCAGAGACATCAAACTTGAAGGGGGGACTTCTAGGAGGCCTAACTTCTTCGGTTTTTGACCGATTGAGGTGCCGAAAAAGCCCAGCTAGGGGTTTTTGGATGCTCTAAAGTCATTGGAGCAGTCGGTTGGTCAGTTTGAGCATTGTAAGACATGTTTTTGAGCACTTTGAGCAATTAATAATAATGTTCCATTGGAAGCTGGACCGGGAGATGTAGCCCAAGAGAGGGGTGGACTCCTTTATCAATTGCTGTGTTTATGTGCTTATGTTCATTGATTATGCTGATGTCTATGTGTATTTTGCATGAGTAATCCCTTAATTTATGTGTTGCAAAATTGATCCATTTTCTTTAAACACATAACATTTACATTCCAATAATTTCAAGATTTTCAAGTCTTCTTCATTTTTAGATCATTTTGGACTTTGGGAGAATGAAGGTGAAGGTCGAAGAAAACTCACCAAAGGAAAATCATCAATTTAATATTGGTCGTTGATTGAGGAAGGATTTGAGCCGTTAGATATGAAGCATCAAAATTTTGGGAGTCGAGATAACAAATGTGATTCGCATCGGGAATTCCCGATACGTGAAATCGCGCGTGCCCGGAAGAGTTGGCCATGGGTCTTGGTGAAGGGTTACATATGGAGGATATAAGGGAGGAGCTAAGGACCGTTATGCCCTTTTCAAGGTTTCAGAACTTGGAAGAGTCGAGTGTCTAGGAATGCAAAGTCCCGACATCGCAAAACATGATGTGCTTATTCTGTAGGCTTGTGGTCACAGGGTTGTGGTCACGTGAAGGGAGCTCAAACCTGGTGCGTGTTTGCACAGGCTAAGTCTTTAAAGGACATGTGGTTATATTTACATGGATATTTCTACAGGGAATTAGGGAGTTGCTTCAGCTCAACAGAGGTGAAGAACGAGGACAAACGAGAAGTCGTTTGGTGTACCATATGCAAGACGAAAGGACACCACAAGAACGAATTCCCAACGTTCAAGCAGTATATGGTGGTAGGTATGCCAAATATGTTACCACTGGGAGGATTATGGTGTTAAATATGAAAGAAATAAGGTCACGACCCCTATCACTGCATGATGATGCAGAAATACCAGACATTTCCAAAGAGTTGATATTGCACCTTTTGCAAGTCAGTGGGCCACGACAATAAAGATTGTAGAACTATGGAGTTGATGTGAGAAAGAAAATCAGATGCATATAGTGTGCAGTCAGAAATAATGACTGGGCAAGAAGCACCACAGTTTAATCAAATTCTAGCTCCATATAACACTGTGCAGCAACAGTATAATATTGTGCAACAACTGTACAATAAAACACAACCGCAGTACAACCTGACACAACCTCAGTTCAATACCACACAGTATTATCAAGTGCTATAGTATAACATTATGAGAGGCAATCAAGAAGGCTATAGAGGAGGAGGATGAACCAGAGGAGGTTTCGGACGAGGTAGAGGACCAACCACATGTCACAATTGTCAACAACTAGAACATTATGCACGGGAATGTCCACTTCCACCAGCGACTTGTGTGTATTGTCGCGCATCGGAACATGATATAGAGGAATGGCTGACATTAGTAGTAAAGATTCAGGAAAAGAGGAACCAGAACAATCAAAATGTTTAGTGGATTTCATCCGAAGCAAGGGATGAAGGAAAGAACATTAATATAGTCACTCGTAGAGGAACGAAAACAAGAAATGACACAGTTTGATAGGAACCAGAACAAAATCAGTGGGTGAAGAAGAACACTAAACCAAAGAAGCAGTTCGATGCATAGAAGGAGAAGGAGATATTCAAACAAGCCAGATAATAATTTCATAAGGAGGACATGGCATTGACTTCAACTGCGTAGCAAGACAACGAAGCACTAGAATACGAGATGCCTCCATCATTGGATCATACCAATGGGATGCAACCCATGGGACAAGTAAGTACAATAAAAGGCTTTTTGCAATCATGTGTAAAAGTATTAAGTGATCCATCATCTATGAAAATATTGCAAAACATCCTAGAAAAATGTAGCAGTGAGACAAAAGAAAATCTATAACCAAAAACAGTTAATCACCTACACATAAGAAGAAGAACAAGTAGGGAATTTAGACTGAATGCTAACATTGGGGATTTCAATATGGGAGACATTATTCTGGATCTAGGATCAGAGTGAATGTATTACCAAAGAAGACATGGCAATGCATGGGAGAGACAACATTAGGATACTCACATGTTCAATTAAAACTAGCAAACCAGGATAGAGTCCTACCAATCGGTAGACTGAAAGGAGTGACAGTCGACCTAGATGGAGTGCGTACTAAAGTAGACTTTGAAGTCATTGAAATAGCGGAAGACATAACACCTTACCCGATGTTTCTTGGTATGGATTGGGTGTTTGAAAACCAGGCCATAATCAATTTGAAGACCAGGAAAATGACATTTGAGTCTAGAGAATATAGGGTCATCACACCATTAGACCCATCAGAAGGGGAGAGGCTTGTAGAACCTACCTGCCTAGACTTAGAGGAAATCGGCCAGTTGTACAGAACAACTGCGCGTGACGAGGATTAGGTAAACCCAACTGTAGATGGGGTACTGATTTGGCAGAGCATTACTTCATGTGCAATAGAATCAGACACTAGGTTGGAGAACTGGCAACAAAATCTACACGAAGTATTCACGAGAAGGTGTGCATGAATAGACCACGCAGTAAGATGGGTAGGCACATAAATTAGAGAACCACCCAGTTTCCATGGACTAAACGAGTTGGAAACATTCTTGAAATAATACGAAGACGCAGTGTTAGAGAACCAGAGACTGTTAGCACTTGACTTAGCACTCAAGGCCACACACGCAAGATGGTGGGGCACACACAAAGAGAAAATCACATACTGGTATCAATGTAAGTGGTTACTATGCATAAGGTTCGACGCAAAACAGAAAAACAATAAAAAACATAAATATGAAGGACAAGGGACACTAGCAGAACACTTGGAGAAGTGCAAAATGTTGTGGAAAATGACACCACCAGAGAAATGGGCTCATTACTTCATACACACTCTAGAGGGAATACCAAGGAATTGGTATACATACCAGAAATTGCACAAAGGAACTACGACATGGACAACATTGCAACAAAATTTTTCAATCACTTTCTCATTTGAACATGAGAACCCCAACATAGACACATCCCTTAAATGGATCAGAGGAGTAATATTCATCAAAGAACCATAAATGGAACTTATCACAAAAGAGAAACAATGAAACAAATAGATAGTTAAGGACTTGCTGTCATGTTACCATGTACAAGAGGAAGCAATAGATGAAGATGATCTGCGAGATATTCAGATCGAAGAAGCAGAAGGAGAAAGAGATGTGGAGGGACCACCCATAGAATCAGAATTCATTTCTGCACTGATCAAGGTAAAGAAAGTTGACATCGGTATAGTTGAGCAACCCAAAATGGCCATCATTGGAGATTACTGGGATGAGCAAATAGTAGAAAGCATCACAGAGTTGTTGCGTGAATACAGTGACCTATTTCCCACAACATTTACAGAGATGAAGGGTATAGAAGAAGAACTAGGAGAAATGAATATACCACTCAGACCTGACATGAGACCTATTAGATAATGACCCTACAGATTGAACCCAATATACAAATAGAAAGTCAAATTTGAGATCGACAGGATGCTTGAAGTAGGCATCATAGAGCCAGTTGAGGAGTCAGAATGGATAATACCAATGGTAGTACAAGATAAGAGACAAGGAGGGATCATGATATGTGTCAACTTAAGGAAGTTGAACAATGCATTCTTACACGATCCATTCCTGACACCTTTCACAGATGAAGTATTATAGAACATGGGAGGACATGAAGTTTACTCATTCACTGATGGATTCTCAGGCTACCATCATATTAAGATAGAACAGGAGGAGAGACACAAGACCACTTTTGAGACTAAATGGGGATCTTAACAGTACATAGTCATGTTGTTTGGACTAAAGAATGCACACACAATATTTTCCAGAGTGGTCATCGCAACATTTAAGTAATTCATCCATCAGTTTCTTGAAGTATACCTAGATGATTGGACATTATATAGTCTGTTGAAAAAACATGTGGAATTTTTACGACTGATGTTAGAACGATGCAGACAGTGCCAGATATCACTGAACATCAATAAATGCATATTTGGAACACCGTTTGGGATACTATTGGGTTACATAGTATGCAAACAAGGTTTATTAGTAGATCTAGAAAAGATCGCATTCATTGTTAACTTGCGAGCACCAAAAATAGTCAGTCAGCTAAGAGCAATGTTAGGACACACAGGATACTACAGGAAATTCATCAAAGGATATGCACAGATCACAACATGGATGGAAAAATTGTTAAGGAAGGATGCAAAGTTTTAGTGGAATGACGAGTGTCAACACGGTCTGTATACCTTGAAGGAAAAGATGGTTACTGCACCGATATTAGTATTTCTAGACTGGGAAAAGACATTCCATGTGCATGTAGATGCATCATCCATAGCACTTGGGCTATCTTGGCGCAACCAGGAGTGGGAGACTTGGATCACCCGGTAGTGTTTGAAAGAAGAAAGTTATCAGACTCAGAACAAAACTATAACACGATAGAAAGAGAAGGCCTAGCCATGGTCTATGCACTGCAGAAGTTCATGAATTACTTATTAGGAAAACACTTTAAGATGTTCACAGATCACTCAGCCCTGAAATAACTAGTCAACAAGACAGTGTTGGGGGGGAGAATTTGTCGATGGTTACTGTTATTTTGAGAATTTGACTTTGAAGTAATAGTTAAACCAAGAAAATTGAATGCAGGACCTGGCCACCAATCAAGGGTCACAAATGGAGAAGAACCTACAAATCTAGAAGACAAATTTCCTAATTCACAGTTATTCTCAGTACATATTGCTGATGAATACTTCGCAGATATCATTCAATACTTGAGTGCATGTACTGCGCCGCAAGAATATAACACTGCACAGAAGAAGATCCTGGTATTCTGCACTGCCAACTATCAATTGATTGCAGGACATTTATATAAAATGGGTGCAGATAACATCTTGCGAAGATACGTGTTAGAGCATGAAAGACCAAGAATTTTAGCAGAATCCCATGAGGGAATAACAGGAGGGAATTATGGAGGGAAAGATACCATGCAGAAGGTACTGCGCATAGGACTATGGTGGCCAATGATTCACAGAGACTCGAAGGAGTACTGTCAAAGATGCAATGTTTGTCAAAGGGTAGGAAAACCCAACATAAGAGACGAGATGCCACTATGACCACAAGTAACACTACGAGAATTTGAAAAATGGGCAACAAACTTTGTGGGATGAATTAACCTACCGTCCAAAACAACAGGGGCAAGGTGCATCATCATCGTGACAGAATACTTAACAAGATGGGTGGAAGCCGCACCAGTAAAAGATTGCAGTGCATAAACATCAATAGACTTTTTGTTTGAAAAAGTAATCACTAGATTTGGGTGCACAAGAGTTTTGATGAGAAACCAAGGAACACACTTCATAAACAACACCATCCACGTGATGACTAAAGAATTTGAAGTCCAGCATTAGAAGAGCACACTGTATCATCCACAAGCAAATGGCATAGTGGAGGCCTTCAAATTTTTTTTGGAAAACGCACTGACAAAGATTTGTAACATTAACACAGATGACTGGGACCTCAAAGTACTAGTAGTATTATGGGCATATAGGACTACATGCAAACATTTGACAGGGCACACGCCATTTAAACTGGTTTATGGCCAAGAAGCAGTAGTGCCATTATAATTTTTAGTACCCATCTTGCACGTAGCAACTATCACACAAATGACAGAACGAGGCATAGTATAGGGAGACTGAATCAGTTATTGACCATGGAGGAAGACCGAATCTTGGTAGGATTCCATCAACAAGTGCAGAATGCAAGAGACAAAGCTTGGCACGATAGACACATCAAGAAGAAAACATTCAAGGAAGAAGACCTAGTATTGATGTATGAAAGTAAATCGTTTCATCACCCGGGAAAACTCATAATGCATTGGTTAGGATCGTACGAGGTAAAATATGTCACATATGGAGGAGACGTATAGTTAATAGATTTAGAAAGTGCAGAAATCAGAGGAATGATCAATGAGAGCAGATTGAAGCTGTATAATGACAGTCAACCACCCACCGCGCAGTAAAAAAAAAAGAACAAAAAAGAACAAAAAGTAAACAAAACTAAAGAGGGCATAGTGCACCATAGGTAGAAAGGCCACACAAAGCTAGAAACATGAATTTTGAAAAGGCAAGGACAAAAATTATATACAAAGGGAAACAAGCGGGAAAAGGAAAGTCGACAAGACAACACTAGGAGGAATTAAAGGACTACAAGGACCGATGGGACATCACATTAATCGCGCCAACTGGAGACGGAAAAGAAAGATTAATGGCAAGTACAAAACCATCAAAGATGCATTAAACTCGCATTTATGGTGCATTAAACCCATAATGGAGGAAGCATCCTCGTCAAGCTTCATGGGAAGCCGATAGAACATGCGAGCATGGAAGAAACTAGTTTATTTGCGAAAGGAGAATAGACAGAGAGTAATAGCAGCTAGAGCACACAGAGAGAGGCTACAGAGATCACAAAATTTATTCGAAC
Source organism: Picea sitchensis (assembly GCA_010110895.2). Lineage (NCBI taxonomy): Eukaryota > Viridiplantae > Streptophyta > Pinopsida > Pinales > Pinaceae > Picea > Picea sitchensis. Next base: position 7,686 of record SNQJ01S0240022.1, read on the forward strand.
CCAACAAAAATTTGACAGTCACCGCAAGCCGGAGTGTCAGACCAACCAGGGTTCAAACTAGGTCACGAGGACCGTTGGAAGCGGATGAACAACAATAGTCAGAGATATTCAATGTTGACGAAATCCCATCCCCAAAGACGATACCGGTGAATCCTACACCGATTATGGGAGAAATTCAATAGCCAGATGCAAAGGCCATGAAAGTAGATACGCCAACAGTGGTGCAGGAACCTCAGAGCCAGGAAACAGAAACCCTAAAGGAGGTGCAACCAAAGAGCACCGAAAGAGACCCAAAAGTTAATGGAATGACAATGAATCCAGAAGAAACAGTGGATCCATATGAGTCTCAAACGACCATCTCAGAACACCCAGCAGGGGAGACCGGTGAAGATGTCTTGTCTTGGTCAGAATGGCTTACAGAAGAGCAACCAGACGCTATCAAAACTTCAAGCCAGCCACTGCAGCAGAAAGACAAGATACAGATACCAAGTTCACCCTGCAAGAAACCTACAACATAAATTGTTCTACCATGCATACCAACTAGAGTACAGGTAGGACCAGAGCTACTGGGCCATGTTGGGAAGCTCAAATATTCAAACCATGATGTAGAAAATGAATCCAAGTTCCCATAAATTGCATAGAGTGTCTTTATATAGACCAAAGGAACAAATTGAGTTGGAGAACTGATTAACCAACCATACCAGTGGGCAATGGGGCTAGAGAAAACAAGAATTTTAGGTCTGTTGAACCTACCACATTTTGGTAGAGGCTAGTATGCAACATCATGTGTCAAACAACTATTAGCAGTCACACATGGAGGGGACTGGGACATATGGATTGACAAGCCCGTCCCCGTAATTGTTGAGCTTATTGCGCAAATAACAGGGTTACCAATTCAGGGTATGGATCTTGCATATTTTTTGGATGAAAAAACTAAGGAGAAATCACTAGCAGAAGAAATGAAGAAGAAGTATGGAACCACGAGGGGGACAAGAGGCATCATCATCAAATGGCTAAAAAATGCAACCACACAATTTGGTGCAAAAATATTAGCCTACATGCTGCTAAGAAAATTCTACAAAGAGGAAGTACTAGCTGAAGTTGTTGCAGTTGCAGCCCAGTGCGCAGAAGACACCTCAAGGAGCTGGGGGCCATACTTATTGAACTTGTTCCTAGAGGACTGCAAGAATGCACAAGACCTAGGCAAAGACTTCCACTACTCATGGATGATTACCTTAATAGCCTTCATGGAATGGTGAGAACCAGGGTATGTAGTTTTTTGTACCAGACCAAACCCTGCTGGAGCAAGGTATCTATTGTTGAGAGTCGGGTCAAATTCCAGGCATAAGAGGGATAATGGGATCATATTTGAAGCATACCTACTTAACATGCATGAATCCATCAACCGAATGTGGAGAATTACACCAGACGTTGTCATGCGATATGCGAACATCGCCTATTTCCAGGCCACATGACAAACAATGTGGATACAAGCAAGGAAGGATCTGACTAAACAATGGCTACAGATTTGCTACTGCATCACATAGGGTGATATCGACATGGTCATCAGCAAATGGCCTGACGAATGGAGGATCCTAGCCATTACTGGGAAGTGTCGGAAGGAAAAATAGAGGAAGAGGCAGAGCAGGGAGAAAGACAACCTCTGAAAATCCAAGTGCCCAAGAGACCAAGAACGGCCAAGGCAAGCCAACATAGACAGACGAAGGGCCAAAGAAGATAGGGACCTAGAAGGGGAAGAAGGAGAATACATAACCTACCAAGGAACATCAGAAATAGGCTAAGGGAGAAGAGGAGACCTCCTCAAATCCCAACACACAAGAACCAGGGGGAAATAAGTGACCAGACACACATGCATGAGTCACATGCAAGAAATAAAAGGCACAACAAGCATCTCCAAAATATACGATCATAGAGGAAGATGGGGAAATGATCACCAGAATGGTCCAAGATTGTCTAGCCAAGGACTTCGACCATGAAACACATCATAGGGACAAACTGCAAAAAGAGCTGGTAGAAATGGGGCAGTTCCTCAAGAAATTCAGGGAAGTACAGATAACAAGCAGTAATAGAGGCATAGATCCATCAACACCGTAGACAGAAGGAAGAATGCAAGAGGAAGATCAATAGTTAGACAAGAGGATATTGCAGCCACACGTAACATTTCAGATCAACCCCAGTATGTTGCACATTGACGAAATTGTAGGAAAGACACCCTTGAAAGAATTAATCCAAATCCAACTTGTGTTGACAAGGATACCAACAGGGGTATTACAAAGTTTGCAGGTGAGCGTCAACCATGAGGTATAGTATCATGCACACGGAGACTTAACCGAATTGAAGTAGGCAACAAAGAAACAAGACAAATTGAAAATAGGCCATGAGAATGCTAAATCTGAGATCGAGGAGGAAAAGGGATGCTTAAAAGGATTGGAGCAGAAAATGGCAGGAACTTATGAGAAGATTCCACAGGTCGCGAAGAGTGAGGAAATCGCAACAACAGAAAAGATTGATCAGATTACAAAGGAATTGATCAATATCAAAAGGAGATTGAGAATCTCCAAGAACAACTCACACTAACCACTCCACCAGCAGTCAAGGAGAAAAGGAAACAAGAAGTAACAACGCAACTACAAGAGATAGAGAAACAGGTTAGCACAACAACTGGCTTTTTCGATAAAGCAACACAACTTTGGACAAGGTTGGAGGAGGATCCACAGGTCCAACGGTGGGACAAGGAAGAGGAAACGATCAATGCAACGATCCAAGAGCTCAAGTAGAAGTAGAATACCATACCAATCCCAGAACGATTCAAAGGGACATAGAAGATGAAGAAGATGCAGGTAGAACTCATCACTGTGCAAATGCAGAAACAAGAGCATCAGGCTCAAATAGATCCATTACAAGAGTGGGTAGTAGAAGTACTAGCACAAGAAGAGGAGGCTAACACACATATAGCACAAACCCATGAAGAATGTGCAGGATTGATCAGTGATGAAGTGGCGTTCCAAGTAGTGGACACAATCAAGGAGAAGACTGTGCAGGCACTGACACAAGCAACATAACTCAAGGAAAAGTTCCAGATGATCACCAAGGAAATCGAGGAAGCTTAGAAGGATTAGGTGGCTCAGGACGAGCCACATTTCAGTGTTGGGGGTTTGTTGGAAGTAGGCCGAAGTGGAAAGAAGGATGATCGTGGGGAAAGAAAGCATACAGAAACTGAAGTAATAGTTGGAGGGAAACACAACATGCATGCATGCAAGAAAACATGCACAAGGAAAGCGATAGTTGGGAGGAAGAACAAAACACGCGCATGGGAGGAATACCTAATGTCGGTAGGATTAGGGTTTTGGTAATGTATTGTAAATGGATGAAGATCCTGAAATGTATAAATATATATACGTAGGTATCATAGGAGGGTTATTTCTTTTTCATTATTGTTCCATCATAGATATGTACGAGTTGATGTGATATGTAATGTTGGTATGAACTATTTTTGTAAGATGTTTATATAGAAGAGAGGAGAAGGAATATCTGAGGATTAGATCGCAGGCTGAGGATCCTATTGCGATCTAGTTCACCTCATAAATATCTTACCCATGTGAGGAGAATATAAGTGCAAGATGTTGTAGATGCAAAACTATCATAATAAAAGAGCCAAGAGACAAAGCTTTGTGGACATAGCCCAGGGGGGTGAACCATGGTAATATCTGTGTAATGTGATGAATAGATGCATATCTTTATCTTGTTTCAGCAGTTAATTGTTGTGCTTAATGAATGAATGAATTATTCTATTTGTTTTGACATATGGTTGTGTTATTAAGAAAATAAGTTGTTGAAGGTAATGCATAGTCACAAATACAGTAGATTGCAATCACAATTTATAGTATATAGCTCTGAATACAGATCTCATATCTCATACTCAATCCTGGGTTGTAAGCACCTAAGTCTTATGTTGATTAAGGTTGGTTCTCATTGATGTCAACCCTTGAACAAAGCCCCGTAGCACAAAGGTTTGGGCAATGGACCCAAGATTGTTTGATGTCAAGATGACTCATTATTGTTTTGTCATGGTTGATAATAAGTAAATATGGATGAGCTCCAAAGTGGTCCCCTTATGGTGAGATACCTCATGGGAAGATGCTTTGCGGAATGATAGAACCCATGCTTAATTATGGAATAATGAGATGAAGGACAATGAATTTGTCAGTGAAACTATCCTAGATGGATAGTGCTTGTCATGCCATTTCTGGTGGTATGTGGAAAGTCACATAAATCCCCATGGTTAGAGAGTTATGACCATATGAAGTTGGACAACCCATCATGAGTCTTATAGAAGCCCCCAAGGGTCAATGTGCTTTGCAAAAGAATTTATTTTAAATGAAGAAGCTCTAAAATAAGGAAAGTGTAATGCTACATGAACATATAAATAAGAGGCAAAGCTCACTCATTAAGAACACACTTGTACATATTGTGTATCTATTTTCTTGTGTAAAGCTTATTTTAAATACTTGTGGATACATCTGAAGTGGTAGACATCTGAGGTAGCATGAAGGGTTGACAGAGAAATTCTCAGAATTACAATGAATTCACAAACCCTATTTTTTGAGGCATACATGGGTTATCTGTGTATAGGGTTAGTACATGTACTCGGGCTAGCTGTGTATAGGGTGCATACATACACGGGATGGCTGTGTATATGGTGAGTACAGGTATGCGGTTTGTCTATGCATAGGGTTCTTATGTACGTGGGATGGCTGTGTACAGGGTGAGTACATGTTGGTAAAGCCATGGAAACTTGAGAAGATGAAGATGCAGAGGTTCTAGATTCTGAGATCAAGCTCCAGGAAGGTCCAAAGTGCTCAGATACATCAGATCCATCCATTGTTTAAAAAGGTATGTCATTATTTCTATGAATATTTGGATTTTGATGTATGCACGAGGAATGGCAATGGCGATTTGAGAATTCTCCCTAGAGAGACTAGTGGCTACATGGGATCTTCTGTATAAGTCAGATATATAGAAATACAGTGTTGGTATATTTATCATTGATACTTCTTGTTGAGGCACATCTTGTATTACTTGGCATATGGCTAAGGGTTTTTATGGTACATGGTTGAGAGCTTGTATGTGTATGAGGATGCATGCTCAGGGTACAGTTACAGTCTGGATACAGTGACAGGTTATAGATCTATGTGAAAGAAGTTACAGAGAATCATGAGTTTTTTAAGTGAAAGGAAACCCTAGTTCTAGAAGGCATACACACATTGCTTAAAAGTTAGGGCATGTACATATGTGGGTTGCATAACAGATAGGGTGCATACATACACGGGCTGCAGTATTACAGGTCATGTATCTATTGTATTTTTGTAGATACATGTTCAGTTCAGGTACAGATTGATTACAGGGCAGTTGTACAGATTGGATACAGGTCAGTGGTACAGGTTGATATAGTTGTACACCAATATATCTCACAGTGATAGGTTGAAAGTGGTTCCATCATTCTACTTATACTTCAGGGCAGTTGGACGGCACAAGGACAGGTGGTTGTAGCCACCTTCCGGTTGTAGCCAGAGAACACATGGGGTTGTAGCCTCCTTTTGGTTGTAGCCAGAGAATTGGGGAGTTGGAGCTTCCCTCAATTTGTAGCCTGAGAAACTAGGGGGTTGAAGCCTCCTTCCAGTTGCAGCTGAAAAACAAAGGAAGTTGGTGCTGCCAATGAATGTAATTCTTCAAGACATATAAGAAAAAGCATTCCATGGTTTTCTCCCGATTTGGGTTTCCACGTAAAACACTAGTGTACTGTGTATGTGTGTGATTGTTCATTTCTTATTGCTCATTATTGGATAATAATTCTACATTGATA
>SNQJ01S0240026.1:0-12244 GCA_010110895.2 Picea sitchensis
ATAAACTATAAAGTAAAATTAATGATATCTATTCTATAATATTAATATTAAATATCGTATTCATTATTAATATGTGATAATGTTTTGTTAAATTTTATTCAATTAATTATTCATATTTATTTTTATTTTTCATTTTTCATGTCCGACTTGTTCAGTGATATACATCTAGCATCCAACACTTCCGTCATATACATTTTGCACCCAAAACTTCGGTCATATAAGTATAAAATTATAGTAGAATAAAATAGATGTGAGCAGGTGTAGAATAAAATAGTCATGCTTATGTATCACGAGTCCTACCAAACACAACATGAGATTTAATAATTTATAGAATATTTTAACATTGTACCAATATTTATAGTAATTTATATAATGCTATAACACATTTTACTTAAAGAATAGTATAAACACCCCGGATGGGGTGTCAGAGCGGGCATTGTGGAAAGATTTGGGCGAAGGTACTGGGCATCGTGGCATGGAGCCACGTGATGGGCTTGTGCCACAGCCCACCATCCCACCCAGAGTTTAATTGATCTTTATTATGATGCGAGGGTGCATTAACGCAACAGTCCTTTCCCCTTTGCTGCGAATTTGAATGGTATGGTTCAATATGTTTGGGACTCACTTCTGTATGCTAGTTGCAGGGCTCATCCCTTCGCAACACAGGTCTATCTCTGTTCCTTTTCACTAGAGCGAGGCGGTCCCTGTCATAATCCTCCACCGAGCGGTCTTAGTTTCCTCAGCCAGTTGCACCGAGTATCCAATGACACGACCCAGGGGCAAACCGAGGCAGGGCTCTCCCTGGAGGCCTCGAAGGCCCTCGATCACGCCTCCTGAATCGACCTCCACTGATTCCTCCCCACGCCAACAGTCTAAGTCTACCCCTGTCTCTATGCAAGATCCACAGTTCAATTCCATGGCTATAATTTCACGAACGCCAATTTCAATCCTACAGCTTTATCAAGACCCCTCAGCGTATCCTTCTAGCCCCATGCCTTTCCACGACCCTCTGGGCAACCTGGGCGGCGGTCCTTCTCTTCAAAGTGAGCCCAAGTGGGCAGGTCCTCGTTTCCCTGAGACCTTTGATAGGGCGCAATTCAAAGATAGCCTGTCTGTACTGCATGACCTAGTTTTTGAACTCAGGCAAGAAGTAGCGGACCTACAATATCGCATACAGGCTACGGAAGTAAAGGTGGCGAGCTTTCTTAAAATTCTCTCATCCATGCACGAGGCTTTATTCTCGGATCCTGTCGAAACCTTTCCAATGGAGAACCCCGAGGCCACTAAAGGTGAAGCTCAGAGCAAGATGCAGAGTCCAGCAGAAATAGGCCGGAAGGAGGAAGCACGAGAGGATGACATCAAGGGAGCTGCGTGCAATGAGGAAGTTGGCAAGCAATGGGACGATGGGGTGACGTATATTGAGGAAGAGCCTTGGCCAGGATACCTTCATGCAACGTGGTCCGGCTACCTGCCAGGTGTCTAAACTTTTAGTGTTTGTCAGTCTACTCAGGATCTAGGTCTTAGAAGATACGCAGTATGATTACTCTTTTTACTGGTTTAACTTATGACTCGTTTGATTAGTGGGTTGGATGGGCTGGCTGGACTGGTTTCCCCGTGGCTGGGGCAGTCCAGTAACTGCAGCTCGGTCATCTTTGTATTTTGCTACTCCGTTTCAGATTTTGAAGACTCTTAATATAATTACACTTCTTATTTACAAAAAAAAAGAATAGTATAAACAATTATTCAAATTTTATTCAATATTAATTTTAATGTTTTTAAATGTAGATTTGAAATTTTGAAATTTTGATTTTGTTTATGATAATAAAGGTTTGTAGCTAGAAAATGATCCTTCTGGACTCTAGAGTTAAAATGGATATATATTTGTATATACTATTTTATATTAATATTAATAAATAAATTATAAAATAAAATTAATGATATCTATCGATAATATTAATATTAAATAAGATAAGATAAGATAAGATATGGTCAAATCATAATATAGTATATACATCTTGCACCCAACAATTTCTTTGCACAAAACAATTTCGTCATATACTTATAAAAATATAGTAGAATAAAATAGATGTGACACGGTAAACGAGATGGTGGACTCACGGGTTGGTGGACTTGCGGGTTGGGTGAGTTGGTTGGCTGACTAACGAGTTCACATTTATAGTCATGCTTATGTATCACTATAACAACATGAGATTTAGTAATTTGAGTTAAAATGGATATATACTTGTATATATTATTTTATATTAATATTAATAAATAAACTATAAAGTAAAATTAATGATATCTATTATATAATATTAATATTAAATATCTTATTCATTATTAATATGTGATAATGTTTTGTTAAATTTTATTCAATTAATTATCGATATTTATTTTTATTTTTCATATCTCGTCTATTCCGTGATATACATCTTGCACCTAACATTTTCGTCATATACATTTTACAATCAACAATTCTGGTTCACATTTATAGTCATGCTTATGTATCACTACCGCAACATGAGATTTAGTAATTTGAGTTAAAATGGATATATACTTGTATATATTATTTTATATTAATATTAATAAATAAACTATAAAGTAAAATTAATGATATCCATCATATATTATTAATATTAAATATCGTATTCATTATTAATATGTGATAATGTTTTGTTAAATTTTATTCAATTAATTATTTATATTTATTTTTATTTTTCATTTTTCATGTCCCGCACATCTTGCAATCTTGCACCCAACACTTCCGTCATATACATTTTACACCCAACAATTCCATCATATAAGTATAAAAATATAGTAGAATAAAATAGATGTGACACAGTGAGCGGTTGGCACAGGTTCACATTTATAGTCATGTTTATGTATCACGAGTCCGACCGATGACTCTCAGGTTCACATTTATAGTCATGTTTATGTATCACAAGTCCAACCAACCGCAACATGAGATTTAGTAATTTATAGAATATTATAACATTGTACCAAGATTTATAGTAATTTATATAATATTATAACACTTTTTACTTAAATAATAGTAGAAACAATTATTTAAATTTTATTCAATATTATTTATAATGTTTTTAAATTTAAATTTGGAATTTTGATTTTGTTTATGATAATAAAGGTTTGTACCTAGAAATTGATTCTTCTTGACTCTATAGTTAAAATAGATATATACTTGTATATACTATTTTATATTAATATTAATAAATAAACTATAAAGTAAAATTAATGATATCTATCCTATAATATTAATATTAAATATTGTATTCCTTTGGCTCCATTGCGAGGAGATTGCCCAACTGGATGGCCCCAATCCGGACAGGGTGCCACCTTTGTCTACTTATAATTTCTTCAATGTCAGAAATGATCATAAACTCATGAGAGAGGGCAACCGTAAGCGTCAGCACATAAGGTCATCAGTCGACAAATGATTTCAGGACCTCAACAACAGGGAGTCAGGAGCACGAAGGATGCTATTTCCCAAAGTCGTGAAGTCGCGAAAAGCGAGAGTGGATCTGGACCGTGGATCTGGTCCCATTGATCTGACGTGAGAAAATTTCGAGAACTCGGCTATCGGGAGTTCGAAGCATGAAGGCAACTATTTTCCAAAGTCGCGAAATCATGAAATGAGAAATCGTAAAAAGAGAAATCGCGAAAAGCGAGAAGAGATATGGATCGTTGGTACTAGAAGAGATCTATATCGTCGATCTGGTCCCATTGATTTGATACGAGAAAATTTCAGGAACTCGGCTATCGGGAGTTCGAAGCATGAAGGAAGCTATTTTCCAAAGTCACGAAATCGCGAAAAGCGAGAATAGATTTGGATCATTGGTACTAGAAGAGATCTGGACTGTCGATATGGTCCCATTGATATGATGCGAGAAAATTTTGCGAACTCGGCTATCAGGAGTCCGAAGCATNATAGATATATACTTGTATATACTATTTTATATTAATATTAATAAATAAACTATAAAGTAAAATTAATGATATCTATCCTATAATATTAATATTAAATATTGTATTCCTTTGGCTCCATTGCGAGGAGATTGCCCAACTGGATGGCCCCAATCCGGACAGGGTGCCACCTTTGTCTACTTATAATTTCTTCAATGTCAGAAATGATCATAAACTCATGAGAGAGGGCAACCGTAAGCGTCAGCACATAAGGTCATCAGTCGACAAATGATTTCAGGACCTCAACAACAGGGAGTCAGGAGCACGAAGGATGCTATTTCCCAAAGTCGTGAAGTCGCGAAAAGCGAGAGTGGATCTGGACCGTGGATCTGGTCCCATTGATCTGACGTGAGAAAATTTCGAGAACTCGGCTATCGGGAGTTCGAAGCATGAAGGCAACTATTTTCCAAAGTCGCGAAATCATGAAATGAGAAATCGTAAAAAGAGAAATCGCGAAAAGCGAGAAGAGATATGGATCGTTGGTACTAGAAGAGATCTATATCGTCGATCTGGTCCCATTGATTTGATACGAGAAAATTTCAGGAACTCGGCTATCGGGAGTTCGAAGCATGAAGGAAGCTATTTTCCAAAGTCACGAAATCGCGAAAAGCGAGAATAGATTTGGATCATTGGTACTAGAAGAGATCTGGACTGTCGATATGGTCCCATTGATATGATGCGAGAAAATTTTGCGAACTCGGCTATCAGGAGTCCGAAGCATGAAGGAAACTATTTTCCAAAGTCGCAAAATTGTGAAATGCAAAATCACAAAAAGCGAGAATAGATCTGGACCATTGGTACTAGAAAAGAACTGGACCGTCGATTAGGTCCCATTGAAATGAGAAATCGCAAAAAGCAAGAACAGATATGGACCGTTGGTACTAGAAGAGATCTGGACCGTCGATTTGGTCCCATTGATATGATGCGAGAAAATTTTGCAAACTCAGCTATCGGGAGTCCGAAGCATGAAGGCAACTATTTTCCAAAGTTTCGAAATGCAAAATCATGAAAAGAGAGAATAGATCTGGACCGTTGGTTCTAGAAGAGATCTGGACCGTCGATTAGGTCCCATTGATTTGATGCAAGAAACATTCAGGAACTCGGCTATCGGGAGTCCGAGGCAAGAAGGCAGCTATTCTCTATTAATAATATTAAAATGGATATATACTTGTATATACTATATAATATTAGAGTTAAAATGGATATATACTTGTATATACTATTTTCTATTAATATTAATAAATAAACTATAAAGTAAAATTAATGATATCTATCCTATAATATTAATATTAAATATCTTATTCATTATTAATTTTTTTCCTTGAAAAGAAACCGTAATTTTATTACTTTTAGGAACAAAATTACATTCTGTATATACACCTATAAAAATGGTGTATTCTGTTACATTGTAGTCTTATAGCTATATGCTATTTGCTGCATTTCAAGGAAGCTTCTGTATGTTCCTTTTGTCTTGTTTAGTGTCTGGATCTGGTTCTATTGTATATGTTTCTATAGTCATTATATACTCATATTGTATATTGTGTGCACAAAATATATACAACGATTATCTTTGATCGTTTATCAAAGAAACAAAAAAACTCTCGTTCTTCAAAGTGTTGCTCAAGAACTGAAAGTTTGCTCCAAAAATGGACTGTGCCAATATTCATTTGACTATTCATTATGGTGATCAGTTATTTTCCACTCGCCCATAACCATGTTAATCCCTTCCTTCGACCTATGGTCCACCTCTTTTTTATTTTCCCCGTAGACATGTTGGCAATCAAGTCAAAATTTGTCTGCAATCATTGTATGTATTGCACCATTCTAGCAAGTCTTATATTTAAACATCTCTGAGTGCCTTTTATCCAATTTATAACATTTAAAGAATCCCCATAAAATTTTAGTCTCCGACATCCTTTTTGTATGGTAAAGACAATGAGCAGTTTGAGACTCAGAAGCTCTGCAAAATTGTTTGTTGCTGTACCGAGGTCAGAAGTCAGGACAAAAAAGTGTGAGAGAAAAGTAGAGGAGTCCCCCCCCTCCACAGTGAGCTTGTTGTGAGGCTCCATCAAAAAAACCCTAGGGGGAAGTCTTGTCGAGTTCTATCTCTTGCGTCCGTCTAGTGGGTGAGCTAAAAAATTGTGGGAAGGGGGAGGGAAAGAGAGAAATACTATTGGCTGCCGAGATCTCAAGTGGAAGATGTACACCTTTGAATATAATGGAGTTCCGGGCAAGAAAAACTCCCCAAATGACTAGTAGGGGAAGAGCTTTTAAGTGTTTGTAATCTTTATTATTCCACCAAGAATGCTAGGAATGCTCGAAGTCCCTTCCTTCTCACAGGAACTGAAGATTTAGCAACTTTGATATTTCCATCCAGAATTGTTGATGTAACTACAATTTAGAAAAAGATAGGTAGAAGACTCTTCTTTAGTTTTGCAAAGTGTACACCATCCGGGTCCAACAAAACTCTGTTTTTGAATATTGTCCCAAGTCGGTACCTTATTTCGAAGGACATTCCACATGAACACTCCGGTTTTTGCTGAGATTTTAACTTTCCAAAGTTTACTCCACCACCAAACTATCTCCTGTGTGCTCAGATATGAAATGCATTTTAAGTAACCCAGTTTGGGGGAAAAGGACCCGGAGGGTGCAGGGTCCCAAATTAATTCATCCTCAGAGTATGAAAGTATGATATGTGCTATCTTTAGGCCAAGGATAAAAAGATCCAGTTATCGAGATTCTTCTTCTCTGAGCCGCAAACTGTAGGGGTCCTTCCATCCATGATCCCATAGTGTAGAGCGACTGGGGTCCGCCAAGAAGCTTAGGAAAATGATGTCCCTGGAGTGTAAAGAATGAATTAATTACTCAGTGAGTAAATGGTTCCCATCGCTACCTAACCAGGGATCCGACCCTAACCCGATTCTGTTACTATTTCCAATTTTCCATGCTAAACCAGTTTCAATAAGTGGGAAAGAATATAAGATAGATTTCCAAATCACCAAAGCTCCTTTCAATGTTTTTGGTTGAGTTCATATCCAGGCCTCAAGAGAAACTGGTGCAATGTACTTCTGAAAGACAACTTTAGTCCAAAGACTAGAAGTATTAATAAGATGCCACCCCCCCTTTGCTACCAATGATTTGGAGAAGAGAAAAATGTTTTTTAATCCCCAACAACCCAAAGCCGTTGGTGTGGAAATTTTCTCCTAGCGGACCCAAGGAATTACATGTGACTCCGTTTTCCCACTCCAAAGAAACTTTGAGGAGATTTTTCTTGCCACATTCAGAATTCCTTTAGGGATCCAAGAGAGGGACATCTAGTAAACAGGGATGGATTCCAAGACCGATTTTACCAATACCAATATTCCTAAAGAGAGGGATTACAACCATCGATGAATCCAAGCGTTTAGTGTTTTATCCATTTTTTGCAAGAGCTACTTCCAATCTTCTTTCTATAGTTGTTGGGTTTTAGGTTAAAACCCAAGTACTTTAGTCCATCAACTAAAGCCCTTCTTTCGAAAGGAAAGAAAGTATGATGGGCTAACTCTTCTTCTTCTGATAGCAAAAAAGTAGTGAGCGACGATTTTCGATCATTTATTTTCATTCCTGTAGCTTTGGAGGAAAGTGAGAGAATGCCCCTTAGAGTCTTAGCTTCCCTTCTAGACCCACCACTGAAAAGTAAGAAATCATCCACAAAAAGGAGATGTGTGAGAGACAAATTCGGTGTGATTTTGATTCTCGAGAGTTCACTTGTAGTCTTACCTTATGTGGGTGCTTTGCTAAGTCCTGCTACCAAGAGAAAGAGGAGCGGTGACAAGGGGCAGCCTTGTTTGAGCCCTCTTTCTGGAGTGAAAAATGGTGATGCCGAACCATTTATTAAGACTGCAAAGGAAACTGAGGTAAGAAAATTCATGATCCAAGTGATGAAAGGAACTTCAAATCCTAAGTGAGTCAATAATAACCGAATATACAACCAGCTAACTCGATCATAGGCTTTTGAGAGATTTATTTTAAGCACTGCCCCTTTTAAATTCCTGGTCTTCATACTATGTAGAACTTCTTGTGCTATTCCTATAGCTTCATGGATCTGTCTCCCTTCCAAAAAACCAAATTGTTGTTTCGAAATATTCTTTGAGAGGATTTTCTTGAACCTTCGGGCTATAATTTTGGATACGATTTTATAAGCACAGTTACATAGTGAGATGGGTCTGAATTCATCCAATGTCTCTGAATTATTCATTTTTGGGATGAGAGCAATGAAGGCAGATTTAAGACTCTGAGGGATACGACCTGAAATCCTTGTATCCTCCACCATTTTCAACAAATCTGTTCCTATAATCTCATAGCACCCCAGGAATAATTCAATGGTCCAACCGTCTGGGCCTAGACTTTTATCTTTTTGGAAACTATGCAATACTTCTAGGAGCTCTTTTTATGTAATTTCTTTTATCAAAAAATGATTTTCTTCTTCTTCCACGAATCTGGGGAAAAATTGTGCCACTTTGACTACTTCCTCTTTCGTAGCTTGGCTGTTTGCTTTAAAGAGATTATGGAAGTGGTTTTTTCCTTGTAGTGACATTCCTTCAAAGGATGTTTCCAAGTTTCCATCTTGATCTTTTAAATGCCAAATAGTATTGAAATTTTTTCTTCCTTTGGCATAGGCTTGAAATAACTTTGTGTTTTCATCTCCACTTTCCAACCATATAGCTCTGCTTTTTAATCTCTAGTTTTCTTCTTTTTCTTTAAGCAATTTTAACCTCTTTTTTTCCAATTGTAGTAATCTAAATTTTGACTTTGTTGTGCTCAAAATATCCCCTTCATCGTCCGAAAACCTTTTAAGTTCGAGTTAAATTTATTTTAGCTCCTTGTCCTCTAGTTTTATTTTTTGGAAAGCCCAAGGATTTACAAACTCTTTAATTCTTTTCAAATTTTCTGTAAACTAAAAAGTTGTTGAAAGAGTTAAATCTTGTCCAAAGGGGATTCAATGCTCCTTAATCATCTTTAAAAAGGATTCATCTTCAAGCCATGCCTTTTTGAATTTAAAAGGGTTGACTGGTTTATCAGAACCCTGTCTAAGCTCCATGAAGATAGGATGATGATCTAACAATCCTCCAAAGCCTATCCACTACTTGATGGTCAAAGAGTTGTTCATAAGAGAATCATTAATTAGAAAGTGGTCAAGCCTTTTTTCCACTCCATGAGATCTGATACTATTGTTTTTCCATGTTGGTTTGAGGGAAGGAGGATCTAAGTCTGTAAGATTGGCTTCTGCAAATTTTTTTCCGAAGTAATCCGCCAGTGGATCAGGTCTCGCACTTTCCCCCCAAAATTCAGAGGGACCTAAGGAGAGATTTAAATCCCCCCCTAAAATAAGTAGCTCATTGAAGAACGATTTTTTGAGGAGTGTGTCCCACTAAGGTTTTCTGTTTAGATAAGGTCCATAGATGTTAATTAAATGGACTATCTCTTTTAAAGCAAGGAGAAAAAAAATAATCCCAATACTGGAGTCCAAACCCCAAGAGTTGAGAACTTGGAATTTGTGAGAGTTTCATCCAGCAGCCAATCCTCCAGATATACTCAAAGCATATACCATCGTGAAACTCCACCTAGGTAGTAAGCGCTCCAAGCTTGTTTTTACCTCCTCCCCAAACCCCAAAGTCTCTTGAAGAAGCAGAATGTCTGGGTGTTCTGTAAAGACCACCCTTTGTAAGGCACATTTTTTGTGGGCTCCTGCCAAACCCCTATAGTTAAAGGACATGATCTTCATAACGAAACCTTGATCTGAGGCTTCACTGATCTAAGCGCTAGTTCAATAGATTGTTGAGTTTCGGCCAAAAGATCCAGTTTGGCCTTTGATTGTTCTTTAGAAAGAAAACATATTTTCCCTCGTCCTCCCCTGTCAAGAGAGGAAACTTCCTCCTTTCCTAGTCCACCTATGGATTTTGTATGGGATCTTAAGAAATATTGGGTAGAAGAGGACTGCAACGAATGAGAGGAGGAGGAAGAATTATCTTTGATAATTCAAAGTCGTTTAGGAGGGGGAGGGGATTCCAAAAGTGAAGGATCCAGGGATCTATCTTTTTTGGCCGCAGAATAGTTTATGGAGACAATATCAAGTGATAAATTTTTCAGAGCCTCCATCTAATCACTACCCTCTAAAGACAGATTATTAATTAAAACATTAATAGGGGGGAGGGGACATCGAGAAATAACAGAAGACCAATTTTTTGAAAAGTCTGGGATTGGTGAGGAAGTGCTTGTAATCTCCAATTTCCCTTCTGTCGTCATTTTGTGGGGTGGCGAGTGATCCAGGTGTTCCTTTTCAACTGTAACCTCTGTAGAGAGACCCGGTTCTGGTGAGGGTGGAGTATTCTTTCCCAAAATTTCCTCTTGTCTCCTGCTGTGGACTGGGGAGGAAGAATTTAACTTTGCTCTGTAGTAAGTACCACCTCTTGTTCTTAGAGGAAGGTGGAAAGAATCCACCAGGTGCCCATACGTGTGACAATGCCTACATATGAAGGGTATATTCTCATAGTCCAGTAATTGAGTATGTGTATAACCCTCCCAAGTTACAATCTCCTCTCATATTCCTTCCCTAACATTAAGATTGACCAAGATCCTGGCTATTTTCCTTTGTTTTGTTTTTTCAAAAGAGAGGTCTGCTTCCAGGAATTCCCCCAGGAAATTTCCAATAGATTTGAAATAATATAGAGACTAGAACTGTAGAGGAAGGGCTGGAAAACAAACCCAATCAATAATTTTATCCATTTTCTCCCTGGAGGTGTCAAAAAGGGGACTCCACGGCTTCAGCAGCAGAGGGGAAGAATTTATACTCCAATTTTTCCCCAACACCCATTTTGTATCCTCCCAATGATTAAAATGGAAGGCAAACCAATTTCGACTTAATTCGATAACTTCTGGAGTATAACCCAGATCTTATTTCCAAGCCGACTCTATCTAAGAAACTATGGTTTTATGGGAAAAAAATCTTCCACTGGCTCTCCCAACCAGTGTCTGGTTCACCATCTGCACCACATTGTTCATGCCGAATTCTCGCCCAAGTAGCAGATTGCCCACATTCCCTTTGGAGGATGGTCCTTTCCTTTTTATTTTGTGGCATCCCCTAAAGAAACCCTTGTTGTCCCATGAAACCTTTGGGATATACTCTGTGGACAGAGACCTCCTATCTAAAGGAAACCCTTGTTGTTATTAAACATCCAAATGGGCCAAGATAAAACCGTTTGGTGGGACATGGGAACTTTGTGAATGTAAATGGCCGGACCCCTTACAACAAAGATCCAAATTAGTGTTTTCATAAGGTTGTGCTCCTTCCTCCACCGATCCACTACCAACAAATTATAAGCACAAATTTGAGACGGTATGATGAAAACCTTCTTCCTCCTGAGAAAACCAATCTAAGGCTAGGTCAACGAGCGAACCAAAAATAGAGAGGAAACTAATAGAAGTGAGAGGATTCGATGCCAGGTAATCAGAAAAAGTTCCAAAACAACCGGTGAAGGAGTTCTCTCCTTGTGAGGAAGAGGGAGAGGATGGAGGTTTCCCTGTCAGAGGAGGCGGAGGCTCGGGAGACAAGAGCTGGCCAAGCGGTGAAAAGCCAGCTGTTGAAAGCCCCAGAGAAGGGTCAGAAACACAACAGGTGGAGAGTGGGGTTGTAAGATCCATATTTTTATCCATGGCTGACCCACGCCTAGTAGAATCCCAGGAACAGGGGGCACTTACGAGGCTGTAATGGTTTAACAGGAGCAGACAAAAGAAGGGAACTGTTCTAGGTAAAAAACAAAGGTAAAAAATAAAAACCGGTCATTGTCAAATTGAGTTTCCGGAGATACTCAACCGCAGTCTCACTCCTCGGTGATGGAAAAAACCGTAGACGCCATCTAGTATTCATTATTAATATGTGATAATGTTTTGTTAAATTGTATTCAATTAATTATTCATATTTGTTTTTATTTTTCATTTTTCATGTCTTGCTTGTTCTGTGATATACATCTTGCACCCAACACTTCTGTCATATACATTTTGCACCCAACAATTCCATCATATACGTATAAAAATATAGTAGAATAAAATAGATGTGACGCGGTAATCAGGTTGGCGGACTAGCGGGTTCACATTTATAGTCATGCTTATGTATCACGAGTCCGACCGACCGCAACATGAGATTTAGTAATTTATAGAATATTATAACATTGTACCAAGATTTATAGTAATTTATATAATGCTATAACACTTTTTACTTAAAGAATAG
>SNQJ01S0240028.1:3520-13568 GCA_010110895.2 Picea sitchensis
ATGATTTATAGATACGCCAGCCAAGATGATATTGATGATGTTGTCCTCCCATTTGATGTTGTTGATGATGTTGTCCTCTCTCTCTCGCATGATGTTGTTGAAGAATACCCTTCTTGTTAAGGGGGAGTGTTGAAATATTGTAATTGCAAAGAGTATTCTTATTATTATTGATATATTATTCATAGGATCAATCCCCATTGTGGATTGATCATGTCAGTTATTGTAATAGGACCAAATCCCCTTTTGCGGATTGGTTAAAATACAATTGTAATAGGCAGAATAAGAAGTCGGCCCCAACAGTTGTTAAAGAGACCCATAAATATAATAAAGGTGGGTTTACCCACCCAGTTTGAGAAGTCGGCCTTGCCAGTGAAGAGACACTTCACACGTGCCAGACTTATATAAATAAAGGAGGCTAGTGCCTCACTTAGACACAACTCACTTGCTCAGTTTGAGAGACAAGTTTTGATCTATTACCGGCAAAGGAGAGAGAGTGTGGTGCATATCTAGTAGAGGACTTTCTGTATTAGCATAAGAAATCTCTTGGAATTGTATTGGCTATCTATGTTAAGGAAGTTTTGTTGGGTTTTCTTCCCCCAGAGAGTTTCCTAGGATAAATGTTGTGTCTCTTGTGATTGTGTATTTCTCAATGATCTTGGATTATGCTATTGTTATCTTATGAAATGCAAACATCTATAATAATGTCTTAAACATTAACATAGATTAATCCAATTTAATTTGCCTCTCCTGTTTTGGCATGTTTCTTCCCAGTTCAAAAAATAATTGGTGACTATAGCACTATTAGCACAATAATTAAATTAATTAAAATAGCTTTGCATGAAGATAAACACTAGAATATCATGATATAGCTTTGCAAATCCGACTTTCAAGAGGGGATTGAGCAAACTGGGGGACTGCTATGACTATGGGGGCAAACTGGGGGACTGCTAAGGGCGGAAAGGAAATTGTTGTCTAGTCGATGCACTCTGGAGGCTAACTACCTGAAAAACTTGCACTGTACAATATTCGAAGTGACTTGCAAACCACAAAATATACAAGGCCCATACAACAATGTAATGTTATCCATATACCGCCATGGTTTCCACATGATGCATACCTTCCATTTGGCATTTTTTAAAACTTCTTGGACATAAAATTATGTATTCATTTCCTGCTTCCATAATCTTTCCTCAAATGATGAACTCGATCCATCATGCATTGACTTTTCATGACAAAGTTGTGTAACTCATGTATCCCATTGGTTGATTCTACTTCGAGCATATCAACAGTATCTCTGCAATGAACCAAAGTCACGATAATATATTATGAGTACAACCAGTAAAAGCACAAACAAAATCACTTTCTCAGGCAATCAAATTTGACATAAACATAGTAGTAAACAAGTAAAACAGTCTACATAAATAATAGCCACTTCAGCTTCATAGTGATGCAACTTGCACACTGCAAAAAGTTGAAGAACACAGATTTAGATTAGAAAAATGGGGTCTCATAGTCTTCCACTCGAATAATTGTAAGAGTGGAATGTATGTTCCATCAAAACTTGTAATAATCATGATGCTCACCAAAAGCTCCACTTCCAGCATATTCAAAGTCAAAATTCAGACATTAAATTGCATGTCACCACAGTTAATAAGATTTGGGTTAGAGGTGAAAACATCTAAATTGACATCAAATTATAATATAATAATTAGAAGATTTATCTAATTTTACTTATGGATATGGATATTTAAGAAAAAACACAACCTGGGGTATAGAGGTGTAATGATCCAACAACATCAAACCTATAACATTTTACTTGTGGATATGGAGCCTGAACCAAAACACCAAGCCAACCAACTAAAAGTGTTTGATGTTTGGCAAAGCACCCACATGATTAATACTTATATATATCAAATACATAAAATACCTACAATTATTAGAAACAAAAATTAAAATTTTGAAAAGAGAAGTTTAGTGAACAATAACTTTTATTCTTTGAAATAACATGAGGGAGTCCATCTTTTGTTCTTCTCTCATTATACTTTTATTGCCCCGCTTTCTATAGTCTAGTATGAGGGAGATGTGCAATTCCTTGAGTGCTCAACATGGAGTTGACATGTGGCATTTAAACAAATTATTAATAACAAAAAACATTTCAATGTTGGCCATACATAAAACTTTCAATATCCACCTTAAGAAGGTAAGGAATTACTTGGAATTTTTTAGAATTTTATTTCTGTGCTTGAAAAACATTAAGAGAAGCATTCCAAGATCACCATAGTTTTGTTGACTTAAAAGGTTAGGACGGTTAGTAGTGTGACGAAACTTTTGAAATTAAGATCTAATCTGGGTATAAGACATTCTAAGAGAAAGTGTTTTTCATCCTCAACCCTCTTAGTGTCACAGAGGTGACATAGTCTTTCATCCTACAACGTTTTAGGAATTGACCAACACCAAGATTCACTATAGAGATCATGAGTATTTGTTCTTATTTTAGCAATGTTTGTTTTCTTCTTTACACTCATCAAAACATAGAGATTTTTTATCTTCCAGATTAGGCTTGATTACCTCCTTATAATATCTTGATTTTTTCCCCTCTAACTCTTCATCACACCACATTTTCTCCTTAAGTGTTGATGTAATAATATTTTTAATATTATCCTTATTCTACAAAATGATCTCTTCCTTTATTCCCCAATGGTTTAGCCAAGACTATGCATCCTTATGCCATCCCTCCTTGAGATGAAGGTGGWTTTGGCTTGAGTTTGAAGCAATTTTAGGAAGCCCCTTGTCTTCCATGTTGTTTAACTTGTTATTATACATTAGTTACTTGGTCATAGCCATGCTCTCAATGAGGGAAAAACTTGCTTTTATGAGGAGACTAGGATAGGGTGTATTTCCTTTAATTTTAAGATTGTAGATTATAAAATTCTTTTAGAATTGCTCTATCTTTCTCCATGACTCTCTAGAGATATTGCATCCCCAAACTTCACATCCATATTAAATAACAAGAGTAACCAGAGTCTCAAATAAGAGTTTTTTCTTATCCCATATCCAAAGATCCACTTGTTTAGAATTGTTTTCAAGCCCATAATAAGATTTCCACCCTCAATTTAACCTTTTCTCAATGCTATAATTCCATTTGAGTTTGTGATGAATATCGATTTTGACATATTTGTATGAAGGAAATTCCTCCAAGTTATTGTTGTCACGTATGAAAGTATCGTAGGTGATCTTATTTGATTTAATTATCATGGATTTCATTTTCACATTATTAACAGTCATATTCGTATTAGAGAATAAATCCTTCATTAGTTGCTTGCCAATATCACAAGAACTCCTCACCATAAGATCAATGTCACTAGCTTAAAGAAGAAGTTTGATGACTATGCCAGTGAGATTTGGGTCGACGCAACCTATTTCTTCCAAACAATCTTCTATCTTGTCAATGTATATGCCAAAAAGGGTAGGGGACAAGGAACAACCTTGCTTGAACCCAATATTGTAATTAGTTTCTTCAGACCAACTCTCAATGTTCATAAACTTGGCAATAATTTTCTCATACAACCTTATCACAACAACTCTCAATTCGAAAGACACTTTTATCTCTTCCAACCTATTGCAAAGGTTTGTCCTAGGTACAGTGTCAAAAGATTTTCTAAAGCCAATGAAACAACAACGAAGATTGGTTTTATTATTGTGGCACTCGCCCACAATGATCCGAAGTGTAACAAGGTGGTCCACAATTGAGTGATATCTACTAAATCCAGCCTAGCCTTTAGATCCTTTTCATGTCTTTCTATCCATATACTAATCTTCTTTTCCAAAATAATTCCATACAAATTGGCTAAATTGGGGCTAATCATAATGGTTCTATAGTTAGAGGGAATGTTTTTATCCCCACTTTTAAAAATAGGTACAATGAGGCTTTGCGTCCAGGGTTTAGGTAAGTCTTTCTTGATTGCTAAATTGAAGAGCTTGTGTATGTGAGGAATGAGGATGGGCTCTCCAATTTTAAAAATTCCAGCTTGGTAGCCTTCAATGTCCTTAGTTTTCCAATTTGCGAGCCACTTAACTCGAAACTCAATGTCTTCCATAGAAAATCTTCCATCCTCTAGAAAGAAGACTTTGGAATGGTGTCCATAGGAAATTCATAAATACTTTTAAAGTAGGAATTTGAATGCTTCAAGGGAATCATGTTATTTTCTTTAGTTTTACAAATTAGAATTCACCTCCAAAACTTCTTGGGATCTAGCTTAGATAGGCGTAAAAGCCTCTCTTGCTTTCTATTTATAGAGTATTTTTTTTTCCCTTTTGGTTATGGCTTTGTATGTATTTATATTATTGAGTTCTAAGGACTCATTAGAAGCATCCCTAATGGTGAGGTGTTTAATTCCTTCAGTGCTTGACATAGAGTTGATAAGTGGCATCTTAGATAGGCATAAAAGCCTCTCTTGCTTTCTATTTATAGAGTACTTTTTTTCTCTTTTAGTTATGGATTTGTATGTATTTATCTTATTGAGTTTTAAGGACTCATTAGAAACATCCCTATTGGTGAGGTGTGTAATTCCTTTAGTGCTTGACATAGAGTTGATAAGTGGCATTTAAAAAACAAATTCAATATCACATTGAAATAATTTTTTTGTTGTTAATATTTTTTTAAATGATATGTGTCAAAATCATATTAAGCATTGAAGGAATTACATATTTCCCTTTTACTAGGAAGTAGAAATCACTTATTGGTGGAATAATAAATTTTTAACTTTCAATTGCTTCATCTTTCCCTTCACATATAAAGTTGATATAAAATTGTTTTACAAGAAATTTTTTACATTCAACTACTTCATCTTTCTCTTTATATATAAAGTTGATATAAAATTGTTTTACTTAAGGTGGATATTGAAATATTTTATTTATGGTCGACATTGAAATATGTATTTTGTTATTAATATTATTTTTAAATGTCACCTGACAACTCCATGTTGAACGTCATGGAAATAATTACACGTAAGAACCTTTCAATGCAAGTTAGAAATTATTTACTTTCAATTGCTATATATATATATATATATATATATATATTCCGAGCAAGAAAAACTTTATATTCGAAAAAAGAAAATATACATATTTCAGTCCTTAATAGGATTGTTCACATTCCTTCACATTACATTTATTTTCTTCCTTTACAAACCATTTCATCATCATAACATTTATTTATTTTAGCCCCTTTACTATATCATTCACTGCCACGTTACATCATATAAAGTCTATTGAGATCCATATGGTTATAAAAAAAGGCATATCCCCAAGGGATTTTCCATCATAGATTTCCTAAAAAATTAAAGCTCCATCCTCCAGAGTTAGAGCTTCCTTGGAGAGCTTGTCGACTATAGCATTGAGTTCCCTATAGATATGGCAGCACAAAAGCCATTCCATCTCCAAGAGGAAAGATATGATCTGTGCCTTGAGAGGATTTAGGCCCACCGACTGTAAATAAATTTTTTCATTGACCAATTCTATAACTACCTTTGAGTTCCCTAATATCTGAACTCTCCTCAGGTTCAGAGAGTTAACCATGAAAAGTAAGGCCTGTAGAGAAGACAACTCTGCTTTTGTGTTAGAACCTCTCCATGGAGCATATCAAATATTAAAAAAATGATTTATAGAAATAAATAAATAAACCCCTGCTCCACATCACGCAAGGTGACCCTAGATTGCCCCATCAAAATATCCCCAAGGGATACTTATGTCTATAGAAGGCATGAAATCTTCTTGATTTTGGGACCTTTCTTCTTTAATCTGAATTCACGAGACATATTTGAGACCAAATTTGCAATGGCTTTTGCTGGGATATGCTTATCTTGGAAAATATTTACATTTCTTTCCCACTAGATAAAATAAATCAAGAAGAAAGGAAAAGATACATCCTATAAACTAACATCCTCCCTCCACTTATTTAACCACTCATTGAGCTCAACTTCCCAAATCTGAATTCGAAATTGTAACAATGTTGAGGCTTTAAACACCACCCTCTACATGAACGAGAAAGTGACAAAAATATGTTGAGTTGATTCTTCTTCAACTCTACACAACGCACAAGGACTTGGACTAGCCCAACCTTGTTTGAGCCCATTGTCCCATGTGATAATTTTGTTTTCCATTGCTAGCCACATCATAATTTTCACCTTCACATGAGTATTGACCCCCTAGACAAAGGGCCATCACCACTTCTTCTTACCTTTAAAATATTTATTTTCTAATGATTGGTAGCCCAATTTCGTTGTGCACCATCTTGATTTCTCATTCCTTTCCCAACTTATCGAGTCTTCAACTTCTTCATCGAATCTTATGAAATTGGATGCCAATAGTTCTATATAGGTCGTCCATTCCTCCTTCCTAATCCCATTAAATCCAAATTCTTCGCTGACTTCCACTCACTTCACCGAACACAATCCACTCCTCCTATACAAGTGTCCCACACAGAGTAAATCCCCCTATTGTGTAACTCTATTAAAAAATCACTAGAAAATTTAAAATCAGGGCCTGAGTTGACCTAAGAATTCTCGTCAATCCTTACCTTCTTCCTACTGCCGATTTTTCAAACTACCCTTTCTCTAATCAATGGAAAGGCATCAATCATAGCTTTCCACCCCATAGAACCATTTTAAGCCATATTTTCTTGGTGTTCTAAGCCAATCCTCTGACATTAAACNCCTTACCTTCTTCCTACTGCCGATTTTTCAAACTACCCTTTCTCTAATCAATGGAAAGGCATCAATCATAGCTTTCCACCCCATAGAACCATTTTAAGCCATATTTTCTTGGTGTTCTAAGCCAATCCTCTGACATTAAACCAGTGTAATATTTGAATGACAACACTCGACCCCATAGCATCTTATTATGAATGAGTCTCCACATTCTTTTTGTTGCCAAATATTTGTAGAAGAAGAAAATATTTTTTATACGCCAACCCCCGAGCTCCTTAGGAATAACAATATGGTTGGTTCCATTTTACCAGGGGAATTCCTCCAAATTCCCTTCTTCCTCTCCATAAAAATTGAAAGAAACGATTCCTTACCCTTGTAAGAATTCCTTTAGGGATTTTGGCAATGACTTCCCAATACAATGAAATACTACTAAGAACATATTTCGACAAGACCAATCTTCCTCATCAGGAGAGCCACTGATGTGACCAAGAGGAAATCCTTGCTTGATTTTTTTTTATGATCCATGCCCAATCATGAAAGGAGTATGAGTTTAGTTTGAGATCAAATCCGAGGTACTTCAATCCTCAGGCTATACTTCTGCAAGTGAAAGGAAGAATCTCCATTAGCTGACCCTTGGCTTCTTCCCCCAACTCATTGTACAACACTATAGATTTGTCCAAGTTAATTTTCGTTCCAAATGTTGCAAAGAAGGAATCCAAGATATCTTTCCAATCTTTAAACTCTTAAGTTGACCCTGCACCAAAAAATGTTACATCATCAACAAATAAAAAATGAGTTAGGATTTTAGACTGGGTGATTTTCAGGCCTTTTATAAGACCCTTTCTTCGGGCTTGACTAATAAGCCTACTTAGGTCATTTGATACAAGGAGGAAGATAAAGCAAAACCCTGGCATAGACCCCTTAACAATCGAAATAATTTGGAAGGGGAGGCATTTATCAACATTGCAAAAGAAGAAGACTCTATACATCCCATTATCCAGTTGAATGTGTTTAATTTTACCCCCGGTTGGATAAGGGATAATTGAACAAAGGTCTAATTAACCTTGACATAAGCCTTGAAAAGGTCCAATTTCGTAAGACTGGCGGGGATAATCTTGTAGTTAATGGAGTGGGGAGCTTCCTGGGTTAAAGATACAACATCATGAATCTATCGATTGTTCAAAAATCCATATTGCTCTTCTAAGATGAAATCGTTGAAGATAGGATTTAAATGATTGGTTATGATCTTGGAAATGAGCGTATATACCATATTACAACAAGAGATAGTTCTGAAATCCCCTAAGCATTCTGTCTCTTTTTCCTTCGATATTAGAGCAATAAATGTAGAATTAAAAGAGCCCCACACTTTCCCAGAACTTCAAAATTCATTGACCACTTTCAAAAGTTCAGATTTAAGGAAATCATAAAAACCTAGAAAAATTCAACGGTTCAACCATCAAGGCCAAGACTCTTAATTTTTTGGAAGGATGAGAGTTGACAAGATTTATTTTTTCAAGATCCCCTTTTGAAGAGAATCATTCATCTTTTCTGTTATGGATTTTGGGAAGAGGGGAGTTAACTTAATAATTTCATTCATTGGGAAACTCGATGGAGCCTTGAACAAATTGCAGAAGTAATCCTTCCCATCCTCAACCATATCCTCAAATAAAGAGACCAACGAACCTCGTTTATCCTTAATCTCCTAGATTGTGTTGGTCATCTTTCATTGATTAGCAAATTTGTGAAAAAAAATGGTGTTGCCATCGCCCTCTTTTAATCACATAACTCTGCTTTTTAATCACCACTTAGTTTCCTCATAGTCTAGAAGATATTTCCTTTTTTACATTAGCTTACTCACCTTTAATCCATCATCTTCTGTCATTTGATCAATTTGTCTTTCATTCAATAGGGAGCCAATCTCAGACTTGATATCATGAAGTTACGAGGATGATTTTTCTTTGAAATCTTTATCCCACCTAATGATATCTTTTTTAACACTACCAATATTATCAATGAATTGGTGCATGAAAGAGAGACCTTTGTCCTCAACCAGATTTGACCATGAATCCATTATGAGTCCTTTGAAATCATCCTCCAAGACCCATGCGTGGTTGAATTTCATTGGGGAAGGCAACCTGGAGGTTTTATTAGCAACCTCCATCATTATGGGTGTATGATCAGAAGTTTCCCCAAAATTCTCTAGTGACTTGAGTTTTCGATTATAATGCATCATAGAATCTAAGATAATAAATCTATCTAACCTCTTGGCCACCAAATCATGGCCTTTCCAATCGTTATTCCATGTTTGAAATAATGTTAGGGGCTCCACGCCAATCAATTTGTTCTGTTCATTCTAATCAATGAAAAAACTTTCTTGAGGGTCTTGTTTGGGGAAAGACCCCCAAACCTCCCTAATGGAAATAGTTAAATTATTATCTCCTCCTAATATAATAATAGGAGCATTAAGAAAACCAAAGCTCGTCACCCCTTCCCAAAAAGAAACCCTTTTAGTGTATGGCCTGTAAATATTGATTATCTTGACCAAACACGTCAGATTATGATCTTCCAAGTCCACTATGATTCTTCTTTAGGGAAGAAGGGAAGAAGAAAGAGAATTAAACCTAGAGCTCCATGCATAGAGTGTCAATTTTTATGCATCTAATTTCAGATCTGAAAATTACTTCAAAGTGACTCAAACAGTAAACCCTAGGGTTGTTATCACTAAATAATTTTACACTGAAATTATGATAGAAAATTACAACAACGTGTTGAAATATTGTAACTGCAAAGAGTATTCTTATTATTATTGATATATTATTCATAGGATCAATCCCCATTGAGGATTGATCATGTCGGTTATTGTAATAGGACCAAATCCCCTTTTGTGGATTGATCAACGGGCAATTATAATAGGCAGAATAAGAAGTCGACCCCAACAGTTAATAAGAAGACCCAGAAATATAATAAAGGTGAGTTTACCCACCCAGTTGGAGAAGTCGGCCCTGTCAGTGAAGAGACACTTCACACGTGCCAGAACTTGTATAAATAAAGGAGGCTAGCGCCTCATTTGAACACAACTCACTTGCTCAGTTTGAGAGACAAGTTCTGATTTGTTACCAGCAAAGGAGAGAGAGAGTGGTGCATATCTTGGAGAGAACTTTTTGTTTTAGCATAGAGATCTCTTGGCATTGTATTGAATATCTATATTAAGGAAGTTTTGTTGGGTTTTCTTCCCCTAGAGGGTTTCCCAGGATAAATGTTGTGTCTCTTGTGATTGTGTATTTCTCAGTGATCTTGGATTATGCCATTGTTATCTAATGAAATGAAAACATCTATAATAA
>SNQJ01S0240029.1:0-13568 GCA_010110895.2 Picea sitchensis
AGGGGCTATGTAACTCAAATTTGAACCAGGGTTAATTAAAACAGACACTAGATGGTTGGAAATCATACCTTCTATTTCCACTACTGAAGCTTGGTGGTTGGCTTGGTTATTATCCAAGGCTGCATAAATTTGTGGCACACTCCTAGCCACATCATTGACAGTGGTAGTTTCCTGGATGTTATAAATCCTCTGACTATTCTGTTGTCGGTGTGGACAGTCTCTCAATAGATATTCTTCCCCGCAACCCCAACATTTCAAAGGTTCTCTCTTTGGGTTATCAATCTTCATTGATATGGGTCTAGAAGTTTTATTTCTACTCAAGGAGGGAAAATTCGGCTGTGCATACTCCGAGTTGGGAAGCTCATTCTTGGGTTCTTCTTATAGTTCTTAAATCATGGGGATTTAATTCCCTTTTTTCTGAAATCTTAAACTATTCTTCTATTTCCATCCTTTGCGAGGTTCTGCTCGATGCCCAAACTGTTCATGACAATAGGTTTCCTTTCGAATAGTGCCTTCTAGAGTCTTTGGCTCATCAAATTCAATTCTATTCTGATAGTCCTTAGGTAGTCCACTGATGAAGCATTGCACCTTTGCCTTTTCCGCCTTGATATAGGGTACATACCTCAACAAATCAAGGAATTTGTTGACATATTCTTCCATAGTAAGTTGTCCTAGTTTGAGTTCATAAAACTCTTTAGTCTTTTCGTCGAAATATTTTTCCAACAGATACTTTTTCCGGAAGTACTTCTCAAACCATTCCCAAGACAGGTCCTCTTCGCAAACCCCTTTCACATTCTTAAGGTCTTCCCACCAAATGGAAGCCTTTCCATTCAAGTTGAAGGTGGCCACTCAGGCCTTCATACTTTCTGAAAAGTCATGGACTCTGAAATACTTCTTTAGTCCAAGAAGCCAGGCCTCTGCTTCCTCTCCCTTCTTTATTTCACCGTCGAAGGAGGGTGGTTTGGCCTTTATGAATTCTTCAAATTTTTGACCTTTGGAATATTTTTGCTTCTTCTATTTTCTTCGGGGAAATGAATTGGTTCTACTGCTAGAAGATCCCTCTGAATCGCCAGCTTCCTTCTCAAAGGAATCATCTGACGCTTGTCCTTTACCTATCGGGTGGACCTTTTTCGAGGTGCTCCTCTTAGTGTGGCCACTGATATGACCATGTTTTTGAGTTTTAGGTTCATGCTACATTTGTCTTTGTAGATCCAATAAACTCTGTAGTAAAACTGTGTTAATTTTTGTTTTCTTTTCTTATTCTTTCATCATTCTTTCATTGTCAGCCTTGCAGCTTTGTAATTCGACCATGAGACTCTTCACAGTCTCGGCTAGATCTGGAGGGGTCCCTACTGCCTTTCTTTCATCAGACTCTTTGTCTCTATTGTGGGAGCTCTCTCCCACTTCATGGTGAGTCACCATACTATGTGTTGATAATTTCCCGCAGTTGATCTTCTGCTTGTGTGCAAAGACAAACGTTGGTTGTTAGTCAATAGTTAGATACATTTTTATAACCCATGCAAAATTAATATTTCTTTCACATGCATACACAGTCAGGTTCTCATTTCGGACTTTGACCTTTTTGAATTAAGAGGGTTAAGATAGAGGGTTACTCTTTTTAAGAGTGTTCTGAACGGAGCTTCTGCGCAACTTGTTCATGAGCCCAAGCAGGGCGAGTGTTGTAACCATGCTTTGATACCAATTTGTAACACACCCACGATGAAAATCAAAATTTTCGTTGATTTCTCGAGGATCAAAATCCCCAAAATACTCACAGGGGCCTAGCGTTAGCTAGTTCCTCATATGTTCACCTCCATGTGGTTGTGGGTCACATCTACGGGCCGAACCAGTACGACGTCTCTTCACTTCACAACTCAATGCTACCAGAACATCGAGTCTTTCAATTCTGCAAACCACAAAGCTCAAAAATAGTGAAACGCCGAACCCCAACAGGGCTAGCGAGTGGCAAGTTTCCCGCTTGGGGTCTTGTCCACATGACCCTGCTCCATGTCCACGTGCTTAACCCAGCCAAGCACTTTTCATCTTTTCATGATTAGGGGAATTGCGATGCATGACTTCTACCTTTCCCCATTCAAATCCCTGAAAATTCCGAGGTCTTGAAAGTTTCCCTCCAAAGGGAGATCGATGACCGTAAGCCTCCCCCGATTCAACGGTATGGATCCTTCCAGGGTTTCGATATTCGGGAGTTCGAAATGTAATGACTCCAAGACTCTTTGTCATTCAAATCTCCAAATTCCATTATGGGAATTCGTGTAAGAGATCGATGACTCTTAAGAGTGTGGATCCAATGGTCCACAGGATTTCGAGACTTTTCCCTGAACTCTGACTGCTCACCATGTGTCTCCTTTGATGGACGGTCTAGATACCTTCATCTCTTGCAAGGGTAAAAAGGGTCATGGCATTAAGGTTTGCATCTCTTCCTCGAATCTAATGGTCATTACAGACCTTGGAACCGTCAAAAGGATCTCGCGACATGTGACCTCCCTTAATCGGACGGTCCTCGTCGTTTCACGATTTCACGACTTGCGATCCCCAATGACACAGATCCTCTATCAATTTGAATCCCCGGTATCCAAATTATCGATGGACTCTCGATCTCTTCCACGTGTCCTCCACGGATGGATGGCTCAGATCTATTTTGGGACTTTTGTTGTGACTTTTCCCAACCTCTCGTCATCAGGACTTTCAGAATCCCGAAGTCTGAAATCCCGATACCAACTCCTCTTTCAGGACTTTTACCTCTGTTCACTAGGGCTTAACCCTCATGCATCTCCTGACAGATCCAACGACTGTTAGGTTTTCTAAATAAGATCTGACGGTTCAGATCTGTCCCACACTGTGCACTCTCCCACTGCTCCCTAGACGTGGAAAAACCAATGTTCCATATACTCCCATGGACCTTGAGGGTCTATGGTCCCAATTTCTTCGCTACTCATGATGATAAAGGTAAAAGGGGTTAAGGCATTTAACGCCATCATTTCTTCCTACAATCTAACGGTCGTGAATGACCGCAAATAATTCGACGGGATTTCATCCATCAATCGATTCCTATCCACAGGCTCCTATTTCAGGATTTTGCGGGTCATGGTTTTGGGACTCGCGAGTGCAAGAAAACATGCATCGAGATACTCCGGGTGCCGAAATGCCGAGAGGTTGAGGTCTACGAAGACCATTCTCCCTCGCACAAGGTTTTGAGACTTGTCCTCTAACATCCTTCTTCGGGTCCTCAGGTAATTTACACCAGGTTTTGAAGACCAGACTGGAAGGTCTTCTTTAAGGTAAGGGAGTGGTCTCAAAAGGATGCCTTCAGAAGGAAATCTATCCAAGGCATCAGGTAGGAAAAACACAGGAAGAATCTCTCGAGAGAAGACTTGAAGTCTGAAATAGATCAGTAAGAAATTCGTAAAACATAAGCCATACGTGGTCTTTCCATTATAAGCATACAACCACCATTTCTGGTCAAAACACCACACAACCAGTCTTATGCTCAAACCATTCATAAATTGCACAGATTAGGAGCATACATATCAACATATAAACTTCAAGATACAGGATATAAAACACTTATCATAAATAACACCAGGTGTGATTGCAACTGCTGAGAGGGATGCTCATTTCCACCCAACCATAGGCTCAACGACTCCCAACAGATTTACCACTAGCCACCCCCGAGTTGAGATCATGATGCTGCGAGACTGCGTCTTTGTTTTCCAGTGACCGAGAGTGAAGGTTACTCTCCTTCTTCTCTGCTATCACTCACTCTATATTTTCCATAGTTCTCTTCCTCTTTCCCTCGCGTCTGCCCTTGATCGCCCACACTTCCTGCCTTTTCTCTGTTTGGCGAGGTTGTGTGTGTCACCATTTTCCTCGCAGTGGTCAAGTATGAGGACTCTACGGATGGGCGGTTCACCCCCATCCCTCATTACTCATGAGGAGCCCTTTACCTACCAATCCTAGCGAGTCATTTAATTCGGGGCCAGCGAGCCACTCTTGGTTCTCCAGGCTAGTGAAGTCCAAATACAGTATTGGTTTCAGTGGAAGTTAACGCCACCATTCTAGGTGCCTTCCACCACTTTTCTCCAGCTATCGTGGTCCCTTTTTCAGCATATCCCCTCTCAGCAGTCCTGCAATATATATTCATAATATTATTCACATTCATCGACCTTTTTCACAAGGTCCATTCACACCACACATTCACATTTTTGGGTTTGCCACAAGTCTTGGCTAGTATAGTTATTTTTAAAAACTGGGGGAAACAGGGTGTTACAATAAATAACTAGTATTTTTATAAATCCCTGATGGTAAAGGCTTCTGTGAGCAGGTTTTGGATAGTTCTTGACTCATTTGGACATCTTGGTTAGGCTTTTGAGAAGGTCGAATGGGAGATTCACCCCCTTATCACCATTTAGATGCATGAGAAATCTGAGATGATAGCAATGGAAAATCGAAAACCTACCCTCCCCAGTGATGTACCTATGAATTCTTGATAGGATGCCTCTCCACTCTTCTCTCAGCCATTTGATCGAGATGCCTTGCCTCCAATATAGGCTCTAATGCTCTGCTACCAGGAACTGGTTGCACATCTCAGCTGATAACTTCCCTTTCTTGAACCACCTCTCACCACCGATAGGGAGAGAAAATGATATATCAATAAAATGCTCGCTACATGGATGATTACATCCCCAACTTCTGTTTGGTATCCATAAATATTTTGTGCAAAAATTAGAGCAATTTCTGTGTGGTGTTCAATGAAATCACAAATGAAATCGTACCACTCACCCCTGATGAATATGTCCTTGATCTCTGGTATGGCTTCAAACAACTTGAACCCTATTGGTTTTTTCCTTTGAATTTGCTAGCGCTCTCATGGTGGTATCATCATACCCTAGCTTCCCTTTGTTGACAATGGTGGCCAAGACCATGCGCCACTTAGGGTTCGCTCAATATCTACAACGAATACTGCATGGGGAAACAATGTGCATGATTTCAAGGGTAATAGGCAACATGAGCGTGATTTGGGTTTCAATGGACTTTAATCAAACTTTAAAATATGTTTAATTCATGAAAACTCATAAAACTAGAGTCTGTATTGATTTCAGGCAACTTAATAAGGTTACCATAAAGAATAAGTATCCTTTGAAACAAATTGATGATTTGTTTAACCAGATGAAAGGCAAAAGAATATTTTTAAAGATTGACTTGAGATTAGGCTATCATCAAGCAGGAATAAAGGAAGAAGACATCAACAAGACTACATTCAGAACAAGATATGGGCATTATGAATTAGCGATAGTGCCATTTGGGCTATCAAATGCCCTAGCAATTTTTATTTGCATGATGAATGGAGTGTTCAGGGAGTACCTGGACAAGTTTTTGATTGTATTCTTAGATGATATCCTCATCTATTCTAAATCAAAAGAAGAACATGAGAAACATTTAATAATGGTGTTGCAAGTTTTAAGAGAGCATAAATTGTATGCTAAGCTAAGTAAGTGCATACTTTACCAAAAGAAGATTCACTACTTGGGGAATATAATTTCAATAGAAGGGATAGAAGTTGATCCTGAGAATATAAAGGTTGTTAGAGGAAGGCCAACACCAAAGAATGTGACAAAGGTCAGATCATTCATGGGTCTTTCCAGTTATTACTGAAGATTCATAAAAGGGTTCTCAAGGATTGCAAGTCCAATCACTTCTTTGCAAAAGAAGGGAGTGAAATTTGAATGGAATTCCAAGTGTGAAGAAAGTTTTCGACAGTTAAAGGAAATATTGACAAGTGCACCAATATTGAAGATTGTCGATCCAAATGAATATTTTTTTTTGTGCACCGATGCATGCAAGGAAGGACTTGGTGGAGTTCTCAATCAAAGGGACCATGTGGTATGTTATGAGTCCAAAAAATTAAAAGAGAATGAGAGGAATTATGCTACACATGACTTGGAATTAGTAGCGATTGTACATGCATTGAAAATGTGGAGGCATTACCTTATGGGTAAGAAGTTCGAGCCAAGAACAAACCACTATGGTATGAAACATTTTTTTGGGCAGCCAACACTAAATGTCAGACAAACTAGATGGCTATAATTTCTTAGTGAATATGACTTCGGAATTAAGCACATAAAGGGAAAGAAAAATCAAGTGCCCAATACAATCAGTAGGATAGCTCATGAAGTGCATATAGAATAGATTAGCATGTACAGGAAATATCTGAAAGAAAAAAATTGTTGCAGCAACATATTCAAATCAAAATTATTTAAAAATAAAAGAGACATTACAACAAGGTAATTTTCAGTAGAAATTCAATTCTTATGAGCTGAAAGAAGATGATATTCTCATGTAGAAAGGAAACGTATATGTGCCTAACTCTAGTGATTTGAAAATGTAGTTTTGGAGGAAATACACAATGTTCCATATGTCAAGAACCCAGTATATCATAAAACAATTGCAGTTGTAAGAAGCCAATATTTGTGTACAGGAATGAAGAAAGAAGTGACTAATTACATAGCCAGATGTCTAGAATGCCAAAAGGTAGAGACATAACATAGACATCTAGTAGGTTTGATTCATCCATTACCCATTCTAGAATGGAAGATAGATGTAGTTACAATTGATTTTATTAGTAAGTTTCCCAGAACAGTGAAGCAACATGATCCCATCATGGGTGTGGTGGACAACTTGACTAAATAAACACATTTTATTCCAGTAAAGACTACACACAAGGCAACAAATATTGCAGATATATACATGAAGGACGTTGTTAGGATACATGGAGTTCCTAAAGCAATAGTTTCATATAGAGATCCAAAGTTCACATCTAATTTTTGGAAAGGTTTGTTCAAAGGCTTTGGAACAAATTTAAATCTTAGTACAGTATATCATCCAGAGTCATATGGGAAAACATAAAGGACTAACATGATAATTGAGGACATGCTTAGAATGTATGTGATGGATCAACCAACAAAGTGGGAAGATTATATTCATTTAGTTCAATTTACATACAATAATGCGTATCAAGCCTCATTGAATATGCTATGTTACATGTATATAACTTGCCTTTCTTGAACCACCTCTCGCCACCGATAGGGAGAGAACATGCTATATCAATAAAATGATTTGTTACATGGATGATTACATCCCCAACTTCTGTCTGGTATCCATCAAATTTTTGTGCAAAAATTAGAGCAATTTTTGTATGGTGTCCATTGAAAGCACAAATGAAATCGCATCACTCACTCCTAATGAATATGTCCCTGATCTCTGGTATGGCTTCGAACAACTTGAACCCTGTTGGATTTTCCCTCTAAAGCTATTGGCACCCTCGTGTGGTATCATCATAACCTATCTTCCCTTTGTTGACAATGGTGGCCAATACCATGCTCCACTTAGGGTTCGCTCAATATCTACAATGAAAACTGCACGGGGAAACAATGTGCACAATTTCAAGGGTAATAGGAAACATGAGCGTGATTTGGGTGTCAATGGACTTTAATCAAACTTTAAAATATGTTTAAGTGATGAAAACTCATAAAACCAGCGTATGTTTGTTGATTGCAAGAATGTTGGCATTCTTGCAATCAATACTTTTACACATGTAAACCTAGGTTAACTCTTTTGTGATGCATCGGTGATATAAAACATGGTGATAGAACTTGTCCAAACATTCTTGCAATCAACACTTTTACACCTACGGGCCTAGGTTAACTCTTTTTTGATCCATCAGTGATATAAAACATCGTGATAGCACTTGTCCAAACTCGAATCAAGACCTGACTCAACCTTATAGAAAGCAAAAAAATAACATTAAAAAAAAACGGGAAGACATAAAACAAAATAACTTAACACACAATGAAGAAGAAAGACTAACTAAGAGCTAGGTTGATAGATGAATAGGTTGTTTTCATGAGTAGAAGGGAGAGGTGCAGGCCTAGTATCTAACAACAACCATGTTGTGGGATCAACTTAAGCAATCCAAGAACCTTGATGAGAAAAGAATCCCATGGAGGCAGTTCAAAGGATATTTCCAAGACAAATATTTGTCTGGGCATTACTATGAAAGAAAGATGAAAGAGTTCTTTGAACTCAAGTTGAAAATCATGAAAATGGAGGAATACGAGAAGAGGTTCTTTGAATTGTTGAAGTATGTTGACCTCATCAAGGATGAGAAAGTCAAAATCCAAATATTTCTAAGTGGATTACCCTCTTTCTACAATGATAAGATTCAATATGACAACCCCAAAACCTTGGAGGAAACCATAAGGGGAGAAAGACATCTGTATGAACAGAGCAAAGGAAGACTAGTTTTCACAAAAGGTTGGAATGAAAAGATGAAGGATAAGAAGGATCAAAGGAAGAAGAATTGTAAGCCACCCTTTTTGAGAAATAATTTCCAAGTGAAATAGCACAGTCAAGTCACCCAAAACGAAGACAAGACTGCAGATTCATTTGGAAAAAGGCCAAGGCAGCAGTCGGTGCAATGTTGGGGATGTGGGGGAAATCAACTACATAAGGATTTCCCTTACAAAGGAGAATAATGGGGACTGTCCACAACATTCAAAAGGCTAAAAAATGGAAGACATGTGAGGAAGCAAGCCAAGGATTTATGCATCCTTGGACAACAAGCAGGCGGAGTATCAATTCCCCGTGATTCAAGTGGAAGGTAAGATCAATAATGAGCCCATAACAATTTTAATTGATTCAAGAGCTAGACATAGTTACGCAAATGCTAACATTGTTGAAATATTTCACTTGCAAAGAAGTAAGCATAAGAAATCTTTCTTAGTTCAGTTAGCCACAAGGGTTAAGAGGAAAATCAATGAGTTGGTTAAAGATTGTCCGATAGACATGAATAGACTCAATACAAAGGTGGATGTAAACATCATACCATTGGGTTCATGTGATTGTCTAATTGGTATGGATAGGTTGGAGAAACATCATGATGTCCCAGATTGTTAAAACAAGACAATGACATGTCTTGATGAGGAAGGGCAGCAAGGCAAGATTCAAGGCATTCAAAGAGTTGTAGATATTAGAGAGATTTCAACTATTCATTTGAAGAAGATCTACAGGAAAGGATGTCAGATGGTTGCAGCCCATATGGAAGAGGAAACCAAAGACAAAGTGGAAAGCATTGAAAACCATCCAGTTTTGAGGGATTTTGAATATGTTTTTAGAGAAATTCCAGGGCTACCACCAAAAAGAGACATTGATTTCTCTATTGATTTGGTTCTAGGAGCTGCCCTAGTGTTTAAGACACCTTATAGAATGGGTACACCAGAAATAAAGATTTGCATATGCATCTTGAAGAACTTTTGAATAAGGGGTATATATGCCCAAGTGTGTCACCTTGTGGAGCCCCAGTTCTTTTTGTGAATAAGAAGGATGGAACCTTAAGGTTGTGTATTGATTTCAGGAAGCTTAATAAGATTACCATAAAGAATAAGTATCCTTTGAAAAGAATTGATGATTTGTTTAGCCAGCAAAAAGGTGCAAGAATAATTTTGAAGATTGACTTGAGATTAGGCTATCATCAAGTAAGAATAAAGGAAGAATACATCAACAAGACAACATTCAGAACAATATATGGGCATTATAAATTCACGATAGTGCCATTTGGGATATCAAATGCCCTAGTAGTTTTTATGTGCATGATGAATGGAGTGTTCAGGGAATACCTGGACAAGTTTGTGATTGTGTTCTTAGATGATATCCTTGTCTATTCTAAATCAAAAGAAGAACATGATAAACATTTATTAATGGTGTTGCAAGTTTTATGAGAGCATAAATTGTATGCTAAGCTAAGTAAGTTCATATTTTACCAAAAGAAGATTCACTACTTGGGTAATATAATTTTAATAGGGATAGAAGTGTATCCTAAGAATATAGAGGTCGTTAGAGGATGGCCAATGCCAAAGAATCTAACAAAGGTCAGATCTTTCATGGGTCTTTCCGGTTATTACTGAAGATTCATAAAAGGGTTCTCAAGGATTGCAAGTCCAATCACTTCTTTGCAAAATAAGGGAGTGAAATTTGAATGGAATTCCAAGTGTGAAGAGAATTTTTGATAGTTAAAGGAAATATTGACAAGTGCACCAATATTGAAGATTGTCGATCCAAATGAATATTTTTTTGTGTGCACCGATGCATGCAAGGAAGGACTTGGTGGAGTTATCAATCAAAGGGACCATGTGGTATGTTATGAGTCCAAAAAATTAAAAGAGAATGAGAGGACTTATGCTACACATGACTTGGAATTAGCAGTGATTGTACATGCATTGAAAATGTGGACACATTACCTTATGGGTAAGAAGTTCGAGCCAAGAATAGACCACTATGGTCTGAAACATTTTTTTGGGCAGTCAACACTAAATGTCAGAGAAACTAGATGGCTATAATTTCTGAGTGAATATGACTTTGAAATTAAGCACATAAAGGGAAAGGAAAATCAAGTGGCCAATACACTCAGTAGGATAGATCATGAAGTGCATATAGAATCCATTAGCATGTACAGAAATTGTTGCAGCAACATATTCAAATCAAAATTATTTAAAAATAAAAGAGACATTACAACAAGGTAATTTTCAGTAGAAATTCAATTTTTATGAGTTGAAAGAAGATGATATTCTCATGTAGAAAGGAAAAGTATATGTTCCTAACTCTAGTGATCTGAAAATGTAGTTTTAGAGGAAATGCACAATGTGCCATATGTCAAGAACCCAGTATATCATAAAACAATTGCAGTTGTAAGAAGCCAATATTTGTGTCCAGGAATGAAGAAAGAAGTGACTAATTACATAGCCAGATGTCTAGAATTCCAAAGGGTAAAGAAATAACATAGACATCCAACAGGTTTGATATATCCATTGCCCATTCTAGAATGGAAGATGGATGTAGTTACAGTTGATTTTATTTGTAAGTTGTCTAGAACAATGAAGCAACATGATTCCATCATGGTGGTGGTGGACAAATTGACTAAAGCAACACATTTTATTCAAGTAAAGACTACACACAAGGAAACAAATATTGCAGATATATACATGAAGGACGTTGCTAGGGTCCTAACCCGCACATAGGTAGAATAATATATTCGGATGTAATAAAGGTCAATATTAATAAGGCCCTTCAATAAAATAGAATAAGGTAGATGTAAGAAGACCTAATAGAAGCTTCCACTTCTAGAAGGATATTCCTCTAGATGCTTATTTTGATAGACATATTTAGTATAAATAGGAGTCGAGGGTATGAGAACCCTAGCTTGGAGATTATTGTAATAGACCGCTGCTCGACTGGAGGTTTCCCCCTTGAAGAGGCTCGTGAACATTGCTTTCTGAATCAAAGTGTTATTTATGTTGTTGTTCTTATATCATTTCTTTGTTATTGTGGAGATTATGCTGGTTATATTACTGTTATTCTACCATTTCTAGCATTTTATTTCTGTTCTGCATACTTTTATATCTAGTATATTACAAGTGGTATCAGAACACTTTCCTTGGCAGAAATCGTGGGTAAATTTTTTTTCAGGGTAGAGACGTATTCCAGCATCTTTAAGCCACAGAGATCTGTCGTTACATGCATAAACCCATGGTTGAGGGATTCATACACACAGGAAATACAAGTGGTTCTTAAGCGCACATCTGTTGGCCACCCTTGTAACCCATGTTGGTACCCCTTCGAGTGGTAGCGCATCAGACAACACCTATGTACAGATCGGCCTAGATTTCCAGAAGCCCTCTTTAGATAAACCGATTGATCGCCTGACTGCTATAGTGCCATCGAGAATAGCACTTGGGAAGATACTCTCTAGTACATGGGTAGTCGGGTAGTACAACTAAGGGTATGGTCTATCCTCCTTAGTTAGTGCCCTGAGATATTGGGTCGAGTACTACTGTTGGACCTCGCACATATATCAGAGAGCTATAGCATAGGGAAAACCCTTTTCTATAGAATCTGTGAATACCTAACCCTTGGGGGACAGAAACATAAACAAATTAAAACAA
The DNA here is from genome assembly GCA_010110895.2 of Picea sitchensis. NCBI lineage: Eukaryota > Viridiplantae > Streptophyta > Pinopsida > Pinales > Pinaceae > Picea > Picea sitchensis. Next base: position 12,015 of record SNQJ01S0240029.1, read on the forward strand.
ACAAGCTCTATTGTTGCGCAACTGTGTTCGGGTTGCCAAATCACTACACTTTTCTTCCTGGTTAAGCATTTGGGGATTTCATCTCTGCAGTATTCTTTAGACTGAGACCTATTTCACCATTATTTGAGACCTATTCCATTGGACTCACCTCTTCTCCCTTATCACCTTCATACAAATCATTTTTTGGCAAAAATTTCTGACCCCACTCGCCCCTTTTCAGTTCCCTCGTCCTCATGGCCCATACCCGTAGCCAAGAATTGGAAGCTTGCTTCAATACCTTGCAATCTAGTCTCACCGTGACCCAAAAAGAAGTGAAACAACTCAATGCCAATTTTGAAACCATCAATACAACCATCAATACAACCATACAGTCCTCAATGGAGGAAGTCAAACACGAACTAACCACCCAGCTTAAATCTGTCTTTTCATCACTCTGCACCAAACTGAATATCCCTACAGATAACCCTTCCTCTAACTCACCTCCCCATATTGAAGGTGAACATTCCTCTCATTCCCATAACTTTCAGCACCATCACTTTCAACGTGACCTATGCCTTCCGTAGGTGGATGTGACCAAATTTGATGGCTTAGACCCCACTGGTTGGGTAACCCAAATGGAACATTATTTCTCTTTATACAGCATTACAGATGATTTGGCGAAACTCCGGTATGGTTTTCTCCATCTAGATCAAGAACATTGGCAATGGTGGCAATGGAGAAAAACTTCCTGTCAAGGGTATATTGCTTGGACACACTTTGTGGCTGAGCTTTATGAACGCTTTGACACTGACACCAACCATTTGGGTTGTTTGACAAAGTTGAAACAATCAGGAATAGTGGAAGACTTTATAGTTGCCTTTGAGCACCTGGATTTTCGAACAGAGGGCATGATCGATGCCTTTTTTCGAGAATGTTTTATCAGTGGCCTCAAGGATGAGATTCAGGCCCATGTCCTCATGGCTTGACCTCTGAGTTGGATGGAGGCTACTAAAAGAGCTAAAGAATCACAACAGGTTGTGTCTTCTCAAAACCGCAAACGCTCTTTTATCCCTCGCCGTAAAACCATAAATCCCACTACTCCCTCCACCCCACTAAAGATCCAAAAATTAACTAGGGTTGAAATGGATGAATGCCAACTCAAAGGCCTTTGTTATAACTTTGATGAAAAATATTTCCCAGGCCACAAATGTAAGGAAAAAAATCTTTTTATGGCCATCTCCGAGGATATTTCAGAAGAGGATGTTGAAACTCCCCTTGTGTCCAAGTCACCCAAAACCACTGACATAACCCCTCCCTCAGACCCTCCTGAAGTAGAACCGGTCATTTCCCTCAATGCTCTCATTGGCTTCTCCGCTCCCCAAACCCTCAAGTTAATCGATTACATCAAGCATCAAAAGGTCATCATTCTAGTTGATAGTGGAAGCACCCATATTTTTATTCATCGCCGCATTGCCCAAGAAACTCATGTTGAAAAGTCAACAAGAAACATGTGTCTAATTTACTTTTCCCTTAATTAAATTAGACAATAAATATTAATCTATTATCTCATTCATA
>SNQJ01S0240032.1:0-13568 GCA_010110895.2 Picea sitchensis
ATGGTCAGAAAAAAATATTTTTCTAAAACTTTGTAAACATACAATGATTAAAAACAAGTGTTGCATTCTGTGTGAATCCCTTCTAGTTTGGGATGAAATTAAATCTTTTGACCGTCTGAACACATGGCTAGAAAGTTGAAATACATGTGTTTTGCATGCAGAACATAGTATTCCCCAATTAGTTCTTCTGGAATATAAAAAATATCAACATTTGAAAGGTTCTTGGACAGAAAAATTTAGCATTCATTAGTTTTTCTTTGCATCGTTTACATAGTTGTAGAAGAAACTTACAAAAAATAGTAGTAGCATCGTTACATAGGTTCATGGAAAAAAACACAAACAAATTAGCATTCCCAAATTAGTCTTCTTTAAAACAAGGCCTCCTGGACAAAAAAATTGTTTTTAAATTATAGGTTTCGATGACAGCATAAATTAATCATCAGAAATATGTAATTTTATAAAGAGTAGATATTTAGTTTATACATATATGAAATATTTACTTTTATAAAGTATGGGGATGAGGGTTTATAGAGCATGCACGGAGCCATCATTCCATGTAGGCGGTTGGATCGCGGGTTCACCGAGTTAGCAGGGCTCCAAAATTGGAAATGCGATAATTACTGTTCATACAAATACTTCCTGATTCCATGATATACAAGCCCGACAAGTGGAGTTGGACTATAGAAAATTTATTAGAAAATAATAATGTAAATTTACATATCTTTGGAAATTACATGAACATTTAAAGCATACAATAGAATAGTAATAACGTCAATTACATAGGTTTTGTGGATAAAAAGCATAAAAAATTAGCATTCCGGTGGTTTTGCTTTAAAACAAAGAGACTTTTTTGGACATAAAAAATTTAGCATTGTCGAATTAGTTTTGTTTACATACGTTTTACATACGCTCGTGGAAGAAACAAAAAAAATAATAACAACGTCATTACATGGAGTTCGTGGAAAAAAACACAATGAAATCAGCATTCCTGAATTAGTTGTATTTAAAACAAGGGATCCTGGACACAAAAAAGGATCACGGACCGCAAAGAAATTGAATTTATCAAATTTTAGAAAGTAAGATAGTTAGTTTTATACATACGAAATATGTACTTTTATAAAGTATGAGGATGAGATTTTTATAGAGCATGCACAGATCCACCATTCCATATTTAACCACTTTTTCGATCATGGATTCTCAGGCAGGCGGACTCAAGTGGAGCTTATGTTGTTTAAATTGCCCTACAAATAGCACATAGAGTTTCCTGATATACAAATTGAGAAGCCAGTTCTGGACTATAGAAACTTTAAAAAATTAAATAATGTCTGGTACATTTCTCTGGAAATTACATCAACATTTAAAACATACAATGGGCTATAGTAATAGCGTCACATTTACATAGGTTCGTGGAGGAAAACAAAAAAAAATTAGCATTCGAGAATGCTAATTTTTTTAAAAGAAAGGGTTACAGACCCGGAATAAAAATAGAAATTTATCAAAGTATAGGATCCTGGACACCCAAAAGTTAGCATACAATAGAATAGTAACAACGTCGTGCAAGATAAAAATTTTAGCAATGGGACATTACGAAAATGTAGCGGACCTCCATACTTAGCGGTGTTTGGATCGGGTTCTAATAGGTTGGATTGGCTCAAAATTGGGGTCTTGTTGTTCTGTGGCCTACAAATAGCACCCAATAGTTCCTTGATATACAAATTGACAGCCGAAGATTAACAGAAATTTATCAAAATAAATAATGTACATTTACATATCTCTGGAAATTATCAACATTTTAAAAGCATAGAATATAATAGTAATAATGTTTGTTATAGCCAAAAATTTAGGATACAATAGAATAATAATAACAATGTCTGCAAGAAAAAATTAAAGCATGCAATAAGGCCGAGGAAAAATGCTTAGCGAGACCTCCATACTTGGCGATTTTGGATCAGGGTTATAGGGCTCAAATTGGGCCTCTATTGATGCAATGTACACAAATAGCACCTTGAGTTCCATGATATACAAATTGTCAAGAAGACTTGCGGACTATAGAAATTTATCAAAATAAATAATGTATGTTACATATAATAGCGTCACGCTACATAGGTTTGTGGAGAAAAAAACTAAAAAATTAGCATTTTAGAATTAGTTTGTTTGAAAGAAAAGGATTCTAGACAGAAGAAAAATATAAATTTATCAAAGTATAGGTTCTGAATTTTAAAAAGAGTTAGCATACAATAGAATAGTAACAACGTCGTGCAAGACAAAAAATTAGCATACATTAGGACACAATAAATGTAGCAGACCTGAATTAGTTTTCTTTGGAAGAAATGAGAAAGGTTCTTGGACAACCAAAATTTAGTATACAATAAAAGGCATTCCCAAAATCAGTTTTCTTTAGATTTATCAAAAATAATAATTTGTGTTACATCTTTCTAGAAATTTAAATAAGTTTTTCATATTTGGGATTGGGGGCTCCATGGACATAAAAATAAATAATTACAAGAATTAGGAATGTCAAAGAAGAAGTGTAATGATTGGAGAGGAAGACCTGAAAGAAGAAATTGGAAGTTATGATTCTTTGGTTACAATTTCTATTTAAAGGAGTCATAAAGTGGATTGATAAAGAAAACAAGATGACAACATAGACTTAATTTGGAATGATAAACAAGAAAACAAGATGCAGTATAGACTTACTATGAATCAAGTGTGTTTTTGTTGTTGTCGTCGAAAACCACTGGAATCTTGCCAACCGGTTGTTTCCCTTCCTGGATGAGGTTGTCTATTCTCTATTGGAACCATTCTTAGATGTAGCTTTTTCATGGGGCCATGTTGATTTCATCCCAGTTTTCTATGTCGTAAAGGTCATTTTCAAATTTCATTAGATCCATTGAAATACTATGCGGACTTTGTTCAATTTATTTATTGTGTGTCACATAATCCAGTACCCAGTGCTCGTTCTCATCTAGATTATTTTTAGGGTTATCTTGGTAAAACTTTTGAAAGACAACCCTTTAAAATATCAAGTTGTTCATGGAAGGTTTATTTGGTTATTGACAAGGATTTGAGAATTAAGTTTGGGTCTTGAACCTGCGTTGGTAATTCTAGATAAGTCCATTTGGATTAGGCTTGTGAATAAATCTTCCTTTTATAATATGACTTGTTTACATGATTTGACAATGAGCTCAGGTTGTTAATTTTCTTTTCCCAACATGCTTTTAATTGTTTCTCCGGATTTTGGGGAGGGGAGTTTCCTCTTGTCTTCTTTTGATTCCAGGTAATGTTGGCCGACATGGTTGGAAAATGGGGCACTGTTCACATAAAAATCTTTGTTCATTTTTGAAATTCACCTCCAAATGTTCAAAACCGCACCTCTTTTAGAAGGAAGCTATATTTTGCGATGTTTCCCGGGCTTCAGTAACTAGCTCCATTCTTTTGTTGATGTTATTCTCTACAAAGGGATCTAGAGCATGCAATGAGGGTAGATGATACTTTCATCTTGGCTGCAGTGGTAGCGGGCACGTTTTTTTGCTAAAGGATTGGAAAATTATGGGGTTTCAATGAAAGCCTATTCAAATTTGTTGAGGTGGTCTTTTAGATTGGCATTTTCCATCTCAATTCCTCCAATCGAATCACGAAGAATTTCACTGGTTACTTGGTGAAATGAGGAGATTTAGGGCGACACTCATTTTCTAAGTTATCTCGTGAGGATTTTCCCTTTCTGTTTGTATCTCTTTCAATGACCATACTTTTTGGGTGGTTGTCAAAAATGATTAAGAATCTGAAAGGATTCATCTTCATAAAAATTTGGTCCTGAGATATTTCCACCGAGCATGGTTGTACATTCTCAATTTCATTTCAAGGATTCTTGACTAATCACTTTCAATTTGGAGTTCCTCCACTTTACTGCATTGCTTTTCTCTTCTTCTTCATTGGAAGTTTGTGAGAACTAACAATTTTAGACTGAGAGGGTTCTTATCTCCTCATCTATTTGAAGATTTATGGGTTGCTTTCATATTGGGGTGGGCCATCGAAGCGATGCAAATTGATGTTAGTGATCTTGGGAGTCTTTGGAGAGGATTGGTTACTCTTCTCACCAGATACTTTATCATGTTTTCTGTACAATTCAATTGCATTTTTCAATGTCTCTGCGTCGCAATTGACAAAAGTAGGATTGTTGTCCACATTGTACATCCACAATGGGAGTGAATTAATACATGGATAGAAGAGTTGTTAAATCCAACTGCCATTAAATGTTCTCGAAATATCCCATTAGGGTCAAACCCTTTTAGCCTTTCAACATCCGTTAGGTTCAATTTAGAGTGAAATAGGTGGAAAACATCAATCTTGTTGATGTTTCTAAACACAAAGTCCCAGAGTTTCTAGGGTAGAGGAATGAACTATTTTTCTTGTCATGGAAAAATGAAACCAGTGGTTGTATTGCCTTGCTATTTACGCAACAAACATCTTGTCATGATGTGGCATGGAAGGAAAGAAGGATTTTACTTGGAGCCAAAGACCGTTAGTACACTATGATTTTCCTTTTATTCAAGTGTTCCCTTCTTGTTCAAAAAACTTGGTTGCCTGGCCAAACATCCGCGTAACATCCTTGCCTAACAATAAATCATTGGCTGAGACAAATCCATTTAAAAACTTAATAAAACAATGCGAGGCCTTTGCCTCCCATAGGGCCTTATTGCAGGAATTTTCTTAGATTAATCCACAGTTTATTTTATTGGTAAGAGAAAGTTTTGGAAATGGGAAGCAATAATGCACTATTAGGAAAATCAAGTAGGATGATGACATATAAAATTTATTCGATTCTTTGAATCATGACAGGCCCCGAAACGAGATCAGTAGAATTATCTTCCCCCTAGCGAAAATGGTTTGTTCCTTGAATGTGAAATACAAAATATAAATAATTATATGGGAAATGCTTGTGATGGATGTGCGTCGAGATTATTCTTTTAAATAAAAAAGCAATTTCCCGGAATGGATTTCCAAAAGGAATCTTACTGCAACCTTGTGATATCTTTAGGAACTATTGTCTGGTCTTCTAGGAAGTTGGCTAAGATTTCCAACCCGTTATCATGTTTTTCTAAGCTGCTTGCGGTATTCGTCTTTGAATGTCAATGTTGGCTCCATAAATTTTAAGATCTCACGGAAGGCCCGGGGTGACAAAGAAATAGGAGAATGAGTGGCGTAGTGGGTAATTATTTGGCACGGAATATATCTTCGACGCACGAGACCACCCTCACTTAGATCCCGAAAAAAGCTTCGAGGGGCGCATCACACTAAGCGATTCTGAACATCCAATCACTTAGGATACGGAGTGGAGATGGGATGAGTAGTAAGAATATGCATTGGACCACTGGATGTTCTGGTCCTGGTGTCTGAAGATATTTATTGTATTTCCACAAAACTGTTGTTGACCTTGTGCCATAAGTCTACAGGAACGTTTGTTTGCTCTGAATGATGAATGAAATGAAAAGTTGGAAGGATAATACAATCGTACACAAATATTGGTCCAAGCTTGAGATTGGGAGATCTCCTTGAGACTTTAGTTCATTAATGACAATTTGATGGGTACATTTGCATGATGTGTTATTAACGATAAACCATGTCCGCATACATAGAAATGAAAACATGGCATATACGACAATGAGCAATTAAGCATTATCAATTTCTTGAGTGGGCCAACGGCGGCGTATTGTTACCGTCAAAATTGCTCCAGTGGATAAGTGTGGCATTGTCCTATCATTGTCGATAAATGAGGTGTCCCATCATTCCTATGTTTCTTGTCATGGTTATTGGTCCTTGATGTCATAAGCGATGTTGGACATAATGTGCATGACTTCTGACAGCGAGGAGGCACTTATAATATCATATGGTGAGTTGGAAGGAGGGCGAGTTTCTTGGAGTTAAACAAATCTTGACACCTGAAAATAGCCCAAAACAAAGGTTTGGAGGGGGAAAGCTCCCCTACGCCCATCCAGGCTGGTGCTCCCCTATCATGCTCCAGGGAGCATTATAATGCTTTCCCTCCCCAACCCCTTTGGAGGAGCGCCCATCTTGAAATGACACTTCCTAAGCCTTACAGGGCTACAACGCTCGAGGCCAACACGGGGCGGCTCCCCATTAAGATCGGGTTGTTGGTCAGTTGAGGGAGGAAAATAAAGGGAGGATTATTGAGATTAGGAGGTAGTTAGTTGCATTTGAATTCTTGGTTGCATCAAGAGATCCATGATCTAAGGAGGAAGGTTCCAACTTGTTCTAAAGATAACTCGAGAGGTTAAGCCCTCTTAACCTATATAAGCAGGATCTATGATGGTGGAAAGGGGAGAATTGAACATATAAAACTTATGATCTTGGAGGAAGTTCACAGTCGGTAGAAAGGGAGGAAGCGATGATGAAAATTTGTTTTGTATCGGGTTGTGGATCTCTTTCAGCTAAGGAGTTGAATGAAGGGAGGACTTATTGAGAAATTTATTAGCGTTAGCATCTGATTAGCTGCTTGTTATGCGTTATTCTCATTAATATGACTACGCTTGGCTGTTTCTTTCTAGTTTGTGCCCGATGTTACATGAACTTATCATTTGTTGATAGATATGTTTTCAAGATAATGTCAATAAAGTAGGAAGTGAATTAGTATCTTGTTTGTCCATAGAGCTCAGCGAGGAGAAAGTTAGGAGTGCAAATTCCGGGCGTCGCGAGGGACAAACGTCGATTAAGATGTACTTTTTTTATCCTTCCTTCTTATGTATTAGTTTAGATAGATTTGAAAGGATTTCAGTGTCCACGTTCATTTTAAATCCTGAGTTAAGTTCAAGCATAGAGGTGATCTACTGTCCATGAGAGATTTTCCTATGAGAAACTAAGCGACTCCAGGAGATAGCCTCAAGTGAAACCTCTTGTTTGATTTTTTCTCCTCATAGCCTTTTATCCCTTGATTGTTTCAGACTTGTTCACCCCTCTTTGATTAGTTTGATGAGCTGATTAGCTCCTCACCTTATCCACCTGCGGCATACTTGTCAAGCTTGAATCTCAATTTTGAAATTTTTGACATTTCCAGGCTTTTAGACCACAGCCCTGTCTTAATTGTTGGCCGGAGTGCTAACCTCCTAAAGGCTTTACCTGAGGCTGACTATGCTTGCTCCTTTCCCTTAACAACAGTGCTGACCTCTTTTCTGGCCAAAACCCTCGAGCTGCTTTTTACGGTTTTGCCTGCATTGCCTCTATGCTGAGTGTGATCTTGTGAGTCAATTTTTTCTTCCTTTTAGCCTTGATATCTGTCTCTTTGAAGGATAAATACCTTGTCGATTGGATCTTGTAGCCTTCTTAGCCATTTTTCATTGAAGTTTTTCTATTGAATGAAATTCCGAAACCCATGCTTCCATTTTCTCTTCTCTTCAGTTGAGTAAAACCCGGTGAAGGTCATCAATAGCCTACATACCTCTTTATCTTGTTCGATCAAGATCACTGTTCTTCAACTCTTTCTTTTGGGTATGAAGTTTGCTTATGCTTCTCTTTGAATTGTTTCTTTTCTTTAAACTTTTTTCGTTTTTGATTACTCTGAGAAGGTATGTATTGTTTTATGTGACTTTTGCTGTATGGTTTGGTTTTCATTCTTACCAAGAAGATAATTAGCGAAAATAAGCATTGTGATGATCATCATCCATACATAAACAATAAAAGATATCTTCATGATTGATTGAGCATATTAGAAGACATCTAAAAAATTTTAGCATTGCATCAGGATTTGAGAAGAATTGGTACAGGGGCACTTAGTAGTTGTGCTTGTTAGTGAAAAGAACTCTCTCTCCCTTAAATAGACACTCATCGAAAAGAATAGTACATATCATGTTCGTTGAATTCTTTGGGTCTGAGTCATAGTTTCATTTGTTTCACTTCCATACACCCCTTTAGTAAACGACTACAAAATTAATGCTAATTAAAATTATCTAGAAATTTTCTTTGCCAGGATCCTCCACAAACAGTAGAATAGGAACAGCAATTACTTTGGATTAAAATTTTGTGAGCATAACTCTCCAAATTTTCAAAACAAACATTAGCATCTGAGTTGGGAGAGTCCGTCGGTTATCATTGTAAGTAGCACAGGATCCCCTCTCCTGGGGGTTACTTGCGAGGTTGCATTGAGGGTAAGCTATGGGGATGACTAACCCTCAAGTGGTTTAGCCGATTATGGTAGTGGATAATTATTATAGGGATCGCAGGGTAAATCCACAATTACTGCGTGGAAACCTCTTAGTTGGTTTCGGGCTTGATACCCTACGTCACGATTGGATCCAGGCGTCAGTATTCCCGCCCAGGGGCTGCTATAGTTGGTATACTTATTGGCCATAATATTTAGGTTCTTACACAGGTGAAAGCGGTGGCAGGAGATCTCAACTGGCCACGGAGCGAGACATTGGTCAAACTCGCCGGGATCATGGAGGGTAAATCCACAATTCTTGCATGGAAGCTTGCACCAATGCACAATTCCGTTAAGCAGGTCTCCAAAATAAACCATCCACCCGCTCTATCCCATCCCATTCTTGTCTTGATCTCATGACGTTGGATTTCATCACCAACTAATACGGTCATCAAAAGAAGATCTGTTTGCTTGGTTGTGATTCTTAGATTTTTAGTGTCTCTTTGTTCTTTTTAAGCCCTAGTTGGCCATAGATTTCTTTCAAATGGAAACTCTTTTTACGTAACATCGACCCTTCACAGCCTTCCTTGAATTTCTGAGGACTTCCTCGAAATTATGGAAGGAGACGCCCTTTACCCCCTCATTTCTGAACGAAATCTCCTCGATAGAGCGAGGTTCAAAACACTACAACTTCCTAGGAATAAGTTCCCATCCCTTTGGAGAATTTTAAAATTGTCTCAGAATCTCCGGAAACATACCGCATTCCGGAAGGATACAAACGAAAGATCCTCCACCTAAATTCCATTTGGAGAATTTGTCATCATAAACCCTTCTAACATTCCGGTGGTCTCCTCAAAACCCACTTTACCCAATGACCACGGGTGAGGACGTTGTTTGGAGTCCACCATGCTTGGTGCGAAATCTTTATGGAATAGGAGAAGGTGTCGATGCATCTTTTTCCTACACTGTACCACCAAATCATTTTACCGGTACTGCCACTTTTACAGCCACACAAATCGTTGGTCCGAACACACCGTCCTTTGGCCAAAGGTATGTTATTCCCCTCGAGACGGCCCATTAGGCGGTAGCCTCACACATTAGGTGACCATCCTAGGTATGCGGTAGTTAAACCAAGCTTCCGATTGGAACTTACCATAGCATGAACCTAATCTCCTTTTGGTTAGGGCAGCAGAGCGCGCTCCAGCCACTACCCTTTGCCAAACCTACTCCGTCATGCAGGAAGTTCCATACCTATCAACAGTTGTCCTTGGTGGTCCTAATCCAATCGGAAATACTGGTCAATATTTTACGTCAGGCCCTCAAATCCCGAGAACTCTACCTCGGTTTGGGGGCATCGTCCCACCTGGGGACAAATTCCATTCGGAGGGCACCCTCATCCTGGGGGGAAACCTCAAGTGGAGTCCACCGACCACAAGGACAAAGCGTGTCCAGTGCGCTTTTGATCCATGGGCGATCCCTTTCAAGGAACCACATGCGCCTCCACCCGGGACAAGCCCCACTGCGCCGCATCTAACCCGTAGGCGTTCCTTTTGGAAAACCCACACTTCGGTGGGTCAAAATTCGGGGCGCTTCTAAGATGCGTTGCCAGATTTCTTGAGTGGGCCAACCGCGAGCTGACATGTGTTCGAGGATAGAGAACAATCGGAAGGGACAAATAAATCTCGGCACATCTTGGTTTAATGCATAATAATAATGGGAGATCTCCTTGATCGTTTCATGCATTAATGACAATGTTAATGATTCCCATGAAGATGAGATAATTAGCATGAAGGTTTCTAATTAGCATTAGTAAGAAAGTCGGAAGGTCGGCGGGCATGGGAAAAGTAACCCGAGGAAATGAAGGTTACAAGATACATTTGTTGTAAGGTGAGGGCAGGAGGGCCAAATTGTATGTCTCAAAACTTTTTGAGGGCAATGTACTAACTGTGAAGAGGGTATGGTAGGACAGTCCAGAGGTAAATTTGTATATGAATAGTAAGAGCATAAGTAATGTATGTCGGAAAGAATGAGGGAAGATAAGTGTGGATGGAAGAGATAGAAGATACTGAAACATTTCAGTGATGGTAGTGAAGCTTACCCGAGTTTGGCGAGTCCATCTGGAATTATGAATCACATGGAAGTTTGGAGTGCAAGATGTACATGACGCAAAGTAAAATTGAAATGCTAAAGCCGACAAGCTGTGGCCATAAAATTGGATAGTATAAGGAAAGCAACAATAATTGATCGGATTCATGATGTGATTATATATATGGAGATAAAGATATATCAACTCGGCAACGTTGGAACCCGCCATTATAGAAAGATATCATCTATATAACTTGAAGCGATAATACAAGGAAGAAGAAAAGGAAAAGGACCAAGAAAGTCTGTGGTAGAATTGTGAATCCATGAGAGAATTTTAGTGCAATATATATATCCACCCAAGGAACAAGAAGCGGTAGGATTTGAATGCACCAACTACGAGAACAATGACTAAGAAATGGATATTTCATGAACATTGAATAGGAGAATCCAAAAAGTCACAAAGGTCCTCACAAGAGGCGGTAAAGTCTCGGCGGTCAAATTGTATCGTTGGAACATTTCAATGCATAATATGTAACACGAGAGGAGACTGATGTCCGGTAGTGAATTTCTATATTGTGAAGGGTTGGATGTGAACCATTTCGTATCAGTGTGTGCAATTGTCACTATAAAGGGGTCACTAGCAAGAGAACAACCAATGTATATTAGGAAGGACTAGAAGTTAGTTGGGATGGAATACAACCACATATATTCAAAACATTTGTGGTATGGTAGAGTGAAGCTTGTGAATTCAAGTTCGTGATAGAATTGTAGATCGCAGGAAGTTTTGAGTGAATATTATCATGGAGCAAGCTGAGTTCAACACACCAGCAGCCAGCCATGGTATAAAATTGGCTAAGTATGGAAATCAAAGCTGCGGTTGGTTGGATTCATCATGTGATTATATAGATGGAGATAAAGATATGTCAGCCTTGATGCTAGAACCCGATGAGTAGAAGGCGACTAATTATATAACTTGGAAGAATAATGCATTAGGAGGAAGAAAGGGCAAAAGGACTAAAGGTCCTGATTGAAATTGTAGATCACAAAATTTTGAGTAGAAGATGAACCAGGTAGTCAATTTGTATATTTTGGATCCACGAGGTTAGGGCTCAAATTAGACATTTGATGTTTAGTTCCCTACAAATAGCACCACCAGTTCCACGATACACAAATTGTGTAATTGGATTTGCGGATTATAGAAATTTATTAGAAAATAAACATGTCTGACACATATCTGGAAATTACATGAACATTTAAAAGAAGCATAAAGAATAGAATAGTAATTGTTATCCTCCAAAGAAACCCTTTGTGGTTGCGGACCAAAGGTGCTTGGCCAACCAAGAAAATAAATGTTTGTATTTTGTATTGGTGGATCAATGGGATAACTCAATTCCAACATGGCATTTAGACATCAAAGTGATAAACAAATGGACAGTGCTCTCAAATCGGTTAAAGAGTAGAATAGCTTTTAGTGGATGAAGAAATATTGTTCATAAACTAGTGCAAAGAAGGGTCTAATAAAAAACCAAAGAAACTGATTATAATGTCATGAACCAAACAATAGGATGACAACTATTCAGGTTTGACAACAATATAGCGATGAAGAAGAAGAAATATGAGCATACAAAATGGAAAGAAACTACGTGATGTATTAGCAAATGAGAAAGTCTAAGTCTGAAAGAGCGATGTATCCATGTCAGACCCTTTACTGCTCCAAATGTGTTGGCTTTTACCAATATACAAGATCAAATCTAGATCCATGAAAAATGGATCAGATTTACCAAAAATAGTCAAACCAACAACTGTAAGATGAGATCCTATAAAATTGGATCCGGAATTCTAAAAATGGAAAATCAAAATCAAAATGAGGGAAGATCGAGTCTTGATGTAGTGCAGATAAGCCTCCCAAAGTTGTTTATGACTCTTCCAAAAAAAAGAATTCGAATTTGCTGAGTTGACCAAAATCCTATATTTTTGCCTTTAAAAAACACAGAAATTTATTTGATAACCTCTTCTGATCTTAACTCACACAAACAACATTCAAATCTGACTTTATAATTCACCATTTATCCATTAGAATCCAATTCAAACCATTTGGATTCAAAATCCTTGATCTGTGCGAAAATTCAAAAATTAAATTTAAAAGCGAAGGGCTTTAAATTGGGTTGGTACGGAAAGATTAAATGTGAGGAATTTACCACACGAAAAGCAACTTTGATGGTTAATGAGCGATCGTCTGTTCACCTAAACCATAGAAAGTGAGAATTTCCGACAAAAAATGCCTTTAGTAAAAATTAATTTTCTCAGCAATGGAATATATATATCATTTTACATACGTTTAAATAATCGATTTTAACTACGAGATCATAAGATTGCCAGTGCAATCATATTTGGATTTGGGGCTAGGGAAGCTGGAAATTTTTCCCTACAAGATTAGACATCATTATTTAAAAAATCTTTGAATGCGTTTTGAGAGTGCTGTTAGCTCCAAGCTGGGATGAATGTCTCACAGCAAGGTTTCAAGAACCTAGTAGACCTTGTGCCTTTTAGTATTGGGCCTTGGAGTCATTCAGCCTTTTCAGGGGTTGTCTTTACACAGGCACAAAAGCCTAAACCACCGAAAACTTAAACTTACCCAAAAATCGAAAGCTGGATGAATCTCGATTACATGCAAAAGAATATCCCTCTTCTCTGTTCTGCACTTTAAATTTATTGGCGAGTGATTGATTTATCTTATTCTTTTCCCCTAACATGTGAAGCTACTCAGGCTTCACTTCTCCTGTTGATCAATGCGTGCAACCCAATCATGCACTCTAATGCAACAGTTTCCCATAAAATCATTCAGCTTAGAATAGTAGACATCCTTCAGTGAAAATCTTCTTCCTGGAAAAGACATGCAAGAAAAGTTACATATGCAAAGGAGGATAAAAATGAATAGTAACAGATATTTGTAAATCCACTGAGATCAATGTGATACCAACTTGGATACGGTAAACCCTGATAAAATGCGGATATAGTTTTCAACAAAAACAATACCTGAGATGTAGTTGCCTATATATATTCAACCCCGCCAAATTTCTTGGCGACTGATTGATTTATCTTATTCTTTTTCCCTAACATGTGAAGCTACTCAGGCTTCACTTCTCATGTTGTTCATTATATGGTCAATGTGTGCAACCCAGTCTTGCACTCTATTGCAGCAGTTTCCCATAAAATACTTCAGCTTAGAATAGTAGACATCCTTCAAGTGAAAATCTTCTTCCTGGAAAAGACCTGCAAAAAAAGTTACATATGCAAAAGGAGGATAAAAATGAATGGTAACAGATATTTG